>CM014083.1:22984763-23017263 GCA_004119915.2 Collichthys lucidus
CACACTCGAAGGTAGAGTGAAAGGCGGCTGCCATAGACATATTGTTTAAATATGGAGATAATAACATTGTTGTTAGAAAAGAAATAAAAAAGCTGGAGAGAGAGAAGTTTAAACTCCTGCTCCTTCCTCCCAATCTGGCCACTGAGGGCTTGAGGTAGGTTTTAGTGAAGTTGTCTTACAACAGTAGCATTATGTCAAAAATGCAGCCCCACCATGTTAGCACAGCAGGCCAAGCAGAAAGCAGGGTGATCAGAGTTGTTTTCCAACAATCCAGAGTCCTCTGGCAATGAATGCACATGGTGGGCCAATCAAATAAACCTACATGGCAGCATGAATATTGTAGCCTGATGTTAATTTTACTGTTTGCTTTGAAAACGTCAGGACAAATTATTCCTGCTAATAACTTTTCGGAGTTTCCTCAGTACACCTGCCAACCTTAAAACCTCAAACATAAGGAGGAGTTCAGAAGCAAAGAGGAGTGTCGGGGAGTGGGGGGGTTACAATCTCCACCAGACATAGAGTGTTTGACCTGGAATGTTCTGGTTAAAAGACGTCTGTTTTCAGCAGCAGGTCACCAGCACACTGTCATCTTAGGTCACCTGACCACAGAGCAAGCTTCATATATGCAAACATACACAGCTTGTGTATAATAAAGTAAAAACATGCACACAGAAGAGTCAAGAAGTGGACCTCGTGTCCGACCACATGAGCGTTTACCCCTGTGGCTGAGGTTGTTCATTTCACTCCTTCTTAATACGCTGTGCCCTGCACTGCCCGCCTGTGCACCCATTCAGAAAACTCATTTCAAATCCAACCCCGGGATCTGGCCCAGGAATAGAATTAGTAGATAAACATGTTTATTTGAGTCGGTGGAATAGGATTACATCTTTAGTCGAGTTAATCAGGAGTTGCTACAGTGAAGGAGCATCTTCCTAACCTCCCTCAGCAGGAAATGAGATTAAGATGACAGAAGACGCGGGAATGTCATGAGAGCAGTTGTGTTGTGTTATGTAATCATCCCTTAGGTGCACCAACAGCCATCTTTGATGCACCAAACTAAAGTGCTGCTGCATGGAATTTAGGATGAAAACTAAGCAGAAAATAAAAATAGGAAATAAAAATAGAAAGTAGTAGTGGGCACAAAGTTGTCCTCCAGCAACGACCGCATTCACAATATTAGACTCTCATTAAATCTCCTACCTCGTACCTGAGAGAGAATCTGTCTGAATGTTAGGACAATTATGCAGTTAATTACAATTATATCAGATGTGTCTGCAGCCTGAGATCTTCAGCTGGCTCTGCTTGGATTACTGTCTGAGTGTCACAGATTGTAACAACATTGACTGAGGATATAGATACACATTAGACCGGATGCCTTTGATGGAATAGTTTGATATTTTTGGAGCTAACCATTAGTCATTTTCCATTCCATATTCCACTCTCATATAACTCTCAAGTAATCGGTACTTGATCTGGAAACCTCAGCCTAGAATACTGAGTGCAGTTCTGATGTTGGGAATTGTAGTTATTTCTATATTCATGTCACTTCTCACTTACAGTGTGACAGTGTCACCTGTGGCCTCGGGAGGCTTTGTGTCACGGCACAATGAACTCGTCAAGCCACTTGACAAGCTTGCACATACTGAAGCAAAATGATGAACGAGAGGAAGGGTGCGTTTTTCTACTTTTAGATCTGATGAATATGCAGATGAGCAGCAGCTAAATGGTAAGAGGAGTTTAGATTCGTTTTTTCTTTGTTTTATGCAAATTCTCCGCAGCATGCAACCTTTATCTGGGACTTTTTCAATGCACTGCAGCGTTAACCTGGCTGACAGTGTAGGTCCTCGCCTGTGTCACCAAACAGGGAAGAACAAAAACTACTGTACACACTTCGACCTTCATGAAGTATGAGCATTAAACTCAAGGGAAGAGATAAATATCGCTCCAGTCATTCATCAGTCATGTCACTGTTGTAGAGCACGTCCAGCCTTTTGTGCTGCCTCACAAACGACAACCTTTGTGTTTTTTGTGAATATTCGGCATCTTTTGGCATCCTGTTGTGTTGAGCGCAGAAACTTGGCGGCGTGTCAGCTTCCACTCCCTGAACCGTAAAGTTCTCCGGGCTCTGTTCTGCTGACTGATTGAAGCTGCAGATCTGAGACGGTTTGTGTGTCACTGAGCGGGCACAGATGGAGGGAGTCAGTGTCAGGTGAAGACGGTCATTGTGTGGCATGGTGAAGCAGTGCTGCAGGGCTTATTCTTTTGACAACTTTTAAGATAGAACACATACAGTATCAGCAGTATTGCTTATATACACCCAGTATATTGGTCCTATGAGGAGCAGTTGCGAAGAAAGGCCACTGAAGCAGGTAATGTACTCTAAGATGTTTTATGTCATGTTGGGATGCAGCAGTCTGAAATGTCATCCACCCCTGGCTGTACCGCAGCACTGCTCATGGGTACAAAAACAGCTGGACGGCAGCCTGGAATACTTAGAGCTGTAAAGCAAGAACAGATAACTGTAAGCCTTACAAAACATGTGTCTGAGGGGTTGTGACCAGGGATGTAACGATACATCGTGACACGATTAAAATCGGTACAAATGCGCGACGACTCGCACCGGTTGACAGAAAAAATGAATCGCGATTCTTGGTGAATGCGAGAGAAGTAGGATATGTTCTTTTTCGTCTTTTTTTAAATTAGAAATAGGTTACGTTATGGCTGCAGCTTCCACTGCCTTTCTGTGTCTCTCACACACACACACACACATGCGCAGTAGTGGTAGTCGGCGTCAGGCCTGTCTGTACCGTAAATGATACCATAACACAGACCCTCCAGGAATTCACGATGTTGCGATTTGCATTTTCAACGCAACTTCAGTGAATCCCAGTGAATTCAGGGCGGTGTTGCAGTTTTAACCAATCGCCGCAACTTCTCCGCAACCTCCGCGCTGTCTGCACGGGGGATTAAACTCGGGTCAGGGACGACCGCACGGTGCGGGAGGATCCCCTCATGGGACCTCTCCCCGGCGCTGGCGGCGGTGAGCCGCGACCGGCTCTGCGTTTACAGCGCCCGGACCTCGCTGTTTCCCGGGGCCGTGGACTCTCATTAAAGGGTTAATGAGCTATCATCTTAATTGTTTTTATTTTCAGTTAGCTCATACTTCAAGCTGATGGTCAGATCAGCTGCTTGCTGGCAGCCCTAATAAGAACACAAACTACTGAGTGTCTGTAAAGAGAGATTTTCCCCTACAAATAAAAAGATAATTTTATTTTGTCAGAATTTGTCTGTAGCTCATTTTTATTTTTAAAAAAATCTTGAAAAAATCGTATCGTGAACAAAAAATCGTGACTCGAATCGAGTCGTGAGTAAAAACAGACTTTCACAACACATTGGCTATTATCTGACAACAAGTTTTACTTTTAGGTTCTCCATATGAATACATATAAACGCTAATAAAAGCTAATAGGAAGCTAAATAGTCATCAGACAATAGCCGTTGGGTTACACGATGGCATTTCGGCCCATGTGTTGTGCCTTCTTTACCTGCATGCAACCAAAGCCTGCTCAAAGGTGAACAGGCATATTTACTTGGACTCCATAGTCTTGTTAATTGTTCTCTTGACTGCAGATTCATATCTGTTTAGAGATGAACTAAAACACCACTAATTTAATGTGGCACTTTATGAAGGGATGCAGTGACATCAGAGTTTGCATAGTTTGAAGTACAAGATGGGTGCAGTAATCACTCTAGTGTCTTCGTATTATTCAGGTATTGTGTATATTATCTGTGATACTGCAAACTTGTAATGGCTCAAAGACAAAAAAGTTCAAGAAAGGCAGAGCTAACTGTGTGGATGGTCAAAACAAACCAGTGTTCAGAGGCAGACAGGCAGTCAGCACAGACGACCGGAACAAAAAGGGCAAAGCAGGCGAGTAAAAAGTCCACAAAGACACGCCAAAGGTCACGACAAGCCAGAGCAAGCAGGAACAAGACGACTGGACTGCTGAAGCTGTAGCATTAGAGCCGATCTGGCAGGGAAAGGAGCAGGTGAATAAAAACTGAATCCAAATTCACAGCACTACGTATGTACAATGCACAAAGGAACGAATGGTAATAAAAATAATAATAATAATTTGTAAATAATAATCATATTTAGTTTCAAAGCTAAATGCATCTGCAGGTATGCAGGTGGACTGAGTGGTGAAGATGGCTGAGGGCCACTGCAGGGACTGACGGCAGAGCTGGCGGCTTACAGATAAATAACAGAGGTCAAAGACGCAGAAAAATGAATAACTGGCTGTCACTGTGACATATGATATTGTTTTATCCTCCCACAAGTTTCACACCGGGACATTTTTATTTTGGAACGATATTTCTGCTCTGACTTTATGCTTATGCTGTAATTCTTTTTCATCAGTGCTGACACTGAAAGAGAGATCAGATTTATTGACCCGGAGTCTGCAGTTGTAGTTGCTGTTAAAGTTGGCAATGCAAACTGTGCAGCAGGAACCAGGTGAAAGGTTTAAAGCACATCACATGCAGTCTTGCATTGTGTTACAGCCAGAGAAATCCTAAACTTTCCACTTCTTCTGCAGTTACGTCCTGTTGTGGTCGCTGATTAAAGAATGCATATTTATAAATGTTACTATTTAAAACACTCTATTTCTGTCAGCCTCTTGCTGTCTGCCTTTGAAGCACATTACCAGCTAATATCTGAGATCCACGCTCCGCCGTGAGCTGAAGTGAACCGCAGTTATATTTAGCCCGTGTGTATTTGTGCTGTAAAGTGGGTCATTTCACTCGTCCTTTTCTCTCTGGCTCTGTCTCTCTGACTCATTTTGTCTTTCTCTTTTTCACTTTCTCCATCTCTCCCTACATTTTTTTCCTTTCCTGCTCTCTCATTTCATCTCTCTTCCGCTTTCTTTTTTGTTGTTTTTTAATAATCCCTCCCTCGCTCTCCACAGCTGAGAAATGTTCAGAGCCGAGCACATCTGCGCCTGCTTGACACGGGACCAACCAATCATAGGCGATCTAGCCGCAGGGTTGGAGAGGGCAGTCTGTGAAGTTTGAGCACAGTTAACTTTTGATAGGATGTCAGGGTGAATTAAGAGCCCCACAGAGAGAGTCGAGCTGGCTGGATAACTCATAACATGACTTCACTTTGATAGTTAGTCATGCAGTCAATCCTCATTGCCTCAGCAGCTGACATATGAACACATAAAGGCCAGCTAATTAACAGATAACGATGCCAAAAGGCATCTTTTAAGTGAACACTTTGTTTCTTAAGTTAATTATGTGCTGCCCCTCTGTTTAATTGTATTCTGGTCATCTTTGTGCAGGTTTTTCCTCAATCTCTATTCTCACCACACAACAATGTTTTGTGCCATTCCTGTGTAGGCTTTGCAGGCATTAATGAATGCACTAAACCAGTAAGCCTAAAGGGGCCTTTAAAGAATTCCTCCAGATGCCATGTCTTATTAGTAATGGGTCATTACGTGTACATTACCAAGCTCTGCTTATACAACAGTCTTTAATTTAACCCCTGTTGCACCAAGACAGAACAAACAGTTTAATAAAACACAGGCAGGGCTGTTTGAACCTTTATCCCACTAATGAAGTGTATAGTAACAACACATTTCTGTTTTTGAATCCAGAGAACAGAGTTGACCCACTGAATGTTGTGTTCAGTGAACGTTACCTGAGATCACCTGAGCCTGAGCCTCGTGAATCAGATTGCAGAGAGCCATGAATTTTAATGTTACAGGAAAAGCTGTAAATGGCTGCTCTGTTAATGAAGCGTGATCCGTCAGGGTAACACGCTGATGCCCTACTTATTTCACTGTTTGAAACTGAAACACCTGATGTGCGATTCAATCATGCATAAAGAAAAAGCAAGAATTCATGCACAAGAGTTAGATTACATTCAACTTTATTCCCAGTGAACAAAGTAACAAGTACTTGGACAATGAAATGCAGTTTATCCTCTAACCAGGAGTGCAGAGTATGTACAAATGAACAGGATATATAAATATAGTGCAGGTATAAACATGAATATTCTATAGGATATATACTGGATATGAATATGTTGAATACAGTCTAGTTGTACCCTCGCCCCTCACAAAGCGAGGTCACTCTAAACTCTTCTCTGTGGTCGTCCCCAAATGGTGGAATGACCTACCAACGGCTACAAGAACTGCAACATCCCTTTCTACCTTTAAAAAACTTCTAAAAACCTTTCTGTTTCGAGATTGCTTCCCTGCCTAACAAAACTAACAAAACTAACAAACTACTCTGTGCTCCTTTACACCTTTTCAGCTTATGTCCTCCTCTGTAAGTCGCTTTGGATAAAAGCGTCTGCTAAATGCAATGTAATGTAATGTAATGTAATGTAATGTAATGTACAGTATAAGCATCATGGGCATATTAGGTGTATTATGAACAGCAATAGTGCATGTGATCAGCATTATAAACAAAATAAACAGCTAGATCTGAGTAATTATAGCGGCATAGAATACACTATGTATACATGATATATACAGTAAATAAGTATAAATAATTATTCGTGTGTGGGGCCGTAAATAATTATAAATATGGGAGTGAACGGGGGCAGGGGGTCAGTCAGTCCGGGGTAGGTGGGGGTCATCTCTGTTTAGCAAGGTGATGACTGAACCTGCTGGTTCTGGAAAAGAGGGACCTGTAGCACCTCCTGGAGGGGAGGAGGGTTGCTAGCTAACAGTATAACAGTATCTCAGGCATGTCTTAATGCAAGAACATTATGTTATTAGACCTTTTTCACAGCCGACATTTTGACACGAAATAGTCGGGTCAACACAGGTGTTTGCAACGATTCCATTCCATTTATTGCAGCAGAGACTTTCCAGTGAACCAAAACACACCACAGCAGCACCCTGACTCTGTCTGACCTGAATGGAACAGAACCTTAATATTATCATTGGTAACACCTGTGTTGAACCTACTGTACTATAATAAGTGCACTATTTTATTCATCACAGATTTCTGAATTATTAATGCGGTCTTCTTCGTAGCTACGTCTGCAGTTGAAGGGTCAGGTTGTAAAACAGTTCTGTTGAATTGTAATCATGATTCTCTTCTTCATAGGTTCTTCACCATTATGCTAAAATCATACATGAATTAGTGATAATTCATGCACCCTCACTATAGAGTGTTACCAAAAGACTAAACCCAACACTAAAGCAACGACCTTAAGGCTTTAACAACAGCAGCACCTGTTTCTAATTCAAGTATTGCAAAGTGCAAAATATGACAGCAATGCTATTTTAATTATTAATTAATCATTCTATTGAAACCCATATAAGTGGATGCAACTAAATTGTTTATATTTTCCAGTTCCAATCAGATCATTTAAATGTGAAAATGTCATGAAGTGATGCCCTTGCTGAATTTGGGTAAAAGCTGAACAAACTAAGCTGACACAAAAAGTTGTTATTAATAATCTTTTTGAATGTGTTTTTAATTTAGTTTTATTTTAATAACCTAATCAAAAATCCAAACCAAATTCCACTTTTTATAGTTAGCACAATAATCCAAACGAGAAGCCTTTGGCACACAGTTTTTACTCACTGCTATGAAGATATTTTGATCACTGCTGAAGCATCAAGATTTGATACTGAGCCTTAATGATGTGTGTTCAGCACATAGTACTTAGTCAGTTAATCTTTAAATATTAGGCTTAAACTAAGACTCCATGAAAGACTTTTTGTTGTGAAGTCCTTTGAACAAGAATAAACAAGAAAGATGAAATCATCTCTACACATCTCCTCTTGAATTTAGTCTCACTGAGCAGCATGCTCTTCCTGCAGGCTCCTGTCCAAAAACATCCTGTACTGCAGGCGATGAGCTTCTCTCCCTGTCTCTTTCTACCCTTCAGAGATATTCTAATTAGTCCTTCTGTAAGCATGTAACAAGGAACTGACTGTGTCTTCTGTCCCCCACTGATGGAGATACTCTTTCCAGAGTCCTCAGGCGCTCTCTCCTCACACTTTCACACAACTCCCATTTTTTTCTCATTTGGAAAGCAGAGCATGGACTCAGTCGACACCCCGTGAAGATTTGCGAGATTTGCTCACTTTCCGAGATCAATCTGGGCGAGAATCAGCAATTCATGCAGCGTTGGGAAGGCTTTTTCACTGTTTGGCGTGCATCTTTACACACGGACGGGCATGTGTACAAGTGCATGTAAATCAGAGTAAATACATGCGAATGTGTGCATATGGCTGTGCATGTATAAGTGTGTGTGTGTGTGTGTGTGTGTGTGTGTGTGTGTGTGTGTGTGTGTGCTGATTGGAGGAAGAGATGACAGATGCAAGAAGCTGACCAGATCTGTGAAAAATATGTGAACTGCTTCATTATTTTCAGTGTTGGGACTGATTTGTGATTCAGCTCCAAGCTTCTGTCAACATAGAAAAAAAGAGTAACAGCTGTGTGTGTGACTGAAATGTCATTGATCCTGCTTGTTTTGGTGCCAGACCACCTCTTCGAATTCCCAAGAGTGTCTGTTGGTGCAGTTGGTTTGGGAATAATTGCACCCATGTCCTCCCTGTCCTGTGCATATGCCTGTTGGCAGATCGTGATTAGCTTCACCTTTTTGCTAAACGTCCTGGAAGCAGGCAAAAGAACAAAAGGTCTCGTAGCTGCAGAGCAGGGCTGGTGCACGATCTCCAGAGTCATCTGGCCTGGCTTACCCTGGCCTCTGTCCTCAGGCTTTGTTTCTGGGTCATCCAGTTGATTCTGTTCACAAACAATTCATTCTGCTCCACTTTGAGAGTCAGCCAAAGAGAAAGAGATATCTATAAGCCTGAGCGCCCATACAGCAAATTTCACTTTTGATTATGGACCCACTACTGGTTTCCCTTTGAACCAGCTCAGGCTGTGAAACAGGCTCCGGGGTCCGCACAGGAAAACGCTGTTTGGCATCTGAAACAAGCTTTTAATTTCAGCCTGTTTTCTGCCATGGTCAGCACAAATAATGCATTATGAATGATTTCTTTCCTTTCTTTTCTTCTATGATTATTATTATTATCATTATGGCTATCATATATCTATTACAGCTTAGTTATTATCTCTATTATTAAAGTGTTCACTTAAAAGAAGTCACACAGACAGTCTGGTCAGTCTTCTGACTTCCTGAAACCTCACAGATTATCGCTGACATTTTCTAAGTAGCAGAGCGAACTTAAATATCAGCTGATACAGAGAGCAGGACGTCTGCCACTCCTTTTAATGTCTTCAGTTTCAGCTGAGTCATATTAGATCTTAAAGCATTAATAACTTAAAAGTGAACCTATGATGACATTTCATCCGATTTATGTTCAATCAATAATTTAACAGACAGCTGATTTGCTGGTTGATACTTTTACATATAGAGTATTTCAGTTTTATAGTACTTACATTAACTAGTTATTTTTGGTACACTTACAATGCATAAAGGCTTAAAGAGTTAAAGTTTTTGGCTTTTGATCACTTTTTATAAAATAAAATAACTATCACTGTTTGTGCTACCAAGTCCCAACTTCTTGCTCTACAGAAATTCCCATCTCGTCTATCCATGCACACACTGGAAAATGCAATCATGCAAGAATGGCAGCATGCAGACTAAAATAGATAATATGGAGTATTGTAATAATGTAGAGTCATATTTATTATTAGGATTCTTATTAGGAACATTATAATCCAGTTGATGGTCTAATGAATCTCCATATTGGCTGTTCTCTGGGTGAGAGCTGATGTAGCCAAAGCCCTGATAGCTGGGCAGTGGTCACATTAGTAAAGGGATGGACATTGGACAATTCAAAGTAATCTGGCGGGATACAAAAAAAAGAGCCCTGAACATGTCAACAAAGTGCCCCTAAATAAATAAATAAATAAATAAAGCTTTCCTAGTCTTCTTGTGGTGAGAGCTGGTGTAGCACAAAAAGTCTGGTTAAGATGTGTCCTCTGTCATTGAAGGTTCAGATTGTCTGTGGATATAGAAATCTGTATTTTTTCAGCAGCACTCAGCTGCTGCAGAATCTCAAGATAAAAATGATTAAGCAATATATCCTGATTACGTGCTCCACCACACACAGACATACACCCAGTGTTCTTGTTGCTGGTATTTTTCAAATGCGACTGGTTGGTAATGGCTCCTTGTTTGAAACCATGTACGGTAATTAAGAGAGACAGAGTTATGTAAGACTAATCCAATTCTTTCTTAATCTTCCTCTCAATGATCAGAAAACATTTGGTTGTGCAGGGATGGAGCTAACACTTGTGCGCTCCATTCATTTCCTCCCCTTGTTTCACTGATCTCATTGAAAGGGGGAAAAAAGGAGGCAGACGTCCTCTTCATCCATCTCTCTTCCCTCGCTTGCAGAGCGCATGTCAGGGAGAAGAGAGGGAAGAATGTAATGGTGCTATTTATAGTAACTGTTGCCGTTAAAAAAAAAGCATTTCTGTATCTCATAGTCCCCTATCCACCCTACCCATCCTCCTTTAAAAGGATTGAGAGAAATGCAACTATCCTCCCTCTCTGTGCTGTGTTCATCCACTTCCCTAACCCCTCTCATCATCTTGTCATCCATCTATGCCTTTAGTCTGCTTGTACCATTGTTTAGATGCTTTTAGCAGAGGATGTATAATTCATTTCTCCTCCAGAGTTGTTGCACAGTCATAAATTGAGTCAGGGCGAGGAATAGAGGGGGAAAGAGTGAGCTGGGAGGCGAGGAGGAGAGAAGAATAAAGAGGCAGTGAGAGGGAGCAATGTTTCGTGCCACGCATCTCAAGTTGGCTTTGTTTAAAACATGGCACGCTCGTGTATATTCTCTCTGTGTTTAAAACAGTGCGTGTGAAGGCCTCTGTTTCTTATCAGGGATCAGAGCAGAGGTGGTCTGCAGCTGTGCCATGTTTGTGATATTACTTTATTATAATGTGCTGTGATCTGTCTGTGCACCATTCATTTATCAACCATTAAATATTCTGCTAAACAGAAAAAAAGAAACCTTACGGCATGTTGTTTTCATTAATCCTGCACATCAGAGTGAAAAGTGCATTTGTAGAGCTGTGGGAGACATATTTAGATTTTTTTACCAGTAAAACACTCCATTACAAGGAGGTGTACTCAGCAAAATGTACTTAATGTATCAAAGTAAAAGTACGTGTTCTGCAGAACAGGCGGCTGCAGGGGCGGCTGTGGCTTAGCGGAAGAGCTCGTAAATTGCTGGTGATGGCTGTGACGTTGGTGTGTGATTGCTTTGGATAGGAAGCGCTGTACCAAGCCTGATGAGCAGCTGGTGCCTTACACCCTCTGCCATCAATGTGTGAATGTGTGTGTGAACGGATGAATGTGAGAAGTGTTGTAAAAGAGCTCTAAGTGGTCGGTAGTCCAGAAAAGCGCTGTGTAAATACAAGACCATTTACCAAAATGACATTATATTCAACCTAAGAGTCAGGTTCCCTCCAGTGGGTCACAAATCTTTCTGTGGTGTAACTGCTAACCAGTCATACACATCTGAAACAAGTCCCAGTCAGACAGTGTCAGTAGTTCACAAACTGAAAAGAAGGTAAACCACTGGTTTCTATTACAGGGTCTTCAGTATTTTTCAGCCCAAGGACTTCTTGGACAAGAGACAAACAGAACAGGGACCCCCACATGTGATTCATTTTTTCATGTTTCACATTTTTAGCCAAGCGTATAATAATTTGTAATTAATTTAAATATAAATGTACTGTAATGAATATTTATTTCACCTTATTAACCTATTTACTAGATATATACTCTGGGTTATTAGCCTGTATGTGTTTATGATTGATAAGAAAGTTCATGCATAATTATTATTGTTTATTAAATGCTAAGCGCTGCACATCTTTGGACAGGTCCACTGATTCATCCAGTTGGAGTGCAAATGCCTCCACTCTTTGTAGTTTCTCAATTATCTGCACCCTCACATTCACCATTATTTTGGTGAAAATTTTCAATTAATATGACCAAAATTGGCGGACACCCTGCAGTACCTCTGCGGGCCCCCTAGGGTTCATTGACCCCCGGTTGAAGACCCCTGATCTATTATATTTCATAAACTATATGTGTTTTTCAAATAAATATAGTGAAATGTACATACAACCTCTTATCCTCACTAGGGTTGTGGGGATATATACTATAGTTGAGAGGCGGGGTACACCCTGGGCAAGTCGCCAATTTATCACATGGCACTTAGAGACAAACAACCATTTCCAATCAATTACAGTCACTGTTAAGGTCATGTTTTTGGACTGTGGGAGGAAGCCAGAGAACCCAGAGAGAACCCACTCAGACACAGAGAGAACATGCAAACTCTACACAGGAAGGCTCCAGCTGAGGTTCAAACCAGGAACCTTCGTGCTGTGAGGCGACAGTGCTAACCACTGCTCCACTGTGCCACCCTGGTAAAGTACAAAAAAAGTACAATATCCTGCTGTTAACCTTCCACCATTGTTTTTGTGTTTCACTTTTTGTTTGGCATTCTGACAGCGTGCAGCTCTCTGTGAATTCACAAGCATAAATTCTGACATCTCAAATTTGCTCTTCCAGAAAAAAACTGCGCTGTCTGACAGTATGTATAACACTCCTGCATCCCCAGAATTATCAATGAAAGTGCAGAGAAGTGATTTTTAAAATTGCTCCTGAAACATTTTCTATACAGTTGTGAGAGGACGGCGTGATTTAAGGTCATGTGGGGGAAGGACGTCTCTCTGAGAGCTTTGAATAAATGCAGTGCATTTAGTTACCATGCAGCATGTTGTCATTATCGTCAGAGGACAGGGCACCGCTGCTCCTGTCATATGGAGTGACGGCACAGATGTTGCTGCTGTTATTGTCTTGTTCCCGTCATTCTCAAACTGTGCTAGAGTTGCTGTAATTGCTTGATGACAGTGGCCTGACATAAGTCCCTAATTGGCTGTTTTCCTGGACTTGCTAAGCCTGCCAGCAAACAGACTGAACATTTTTGTTTGGCCAATGTATGGCTGTCATCTTCCTCTCAGCCAGCACCGATTTGTCCTTTCAAACATTTGTTTATCCAGAATTCATTGCCAGTAATTGCCTGTGACTCTAACATGTTCATTGTCACAAAGTGTTTTGTTTGAGCGTTAGTTTGTCTTAGTATCATTAGTATGTGCATCGAATAGATCTTCTATTCTGTTTTCACATTCATCCTCGCTCTCTTTTGACCGTTCAGGTAAAGCATAATGTGCAACCCTTGAAAAACGTTGCTCTGACCTTTTTAAGGTCAAAGCAACGATCAGAGTTCTGAAGCTGCAGCAGAAAGCCGAAACAACCTTCAGGTGTAATGAAAATGGTCTTGGACGCTCCTTCCGCGTAAATGAGCCACCGGTGTTTTTTAGAACAAGTGGGCATATTGCATGATGACAAATGTCCTATTTTTGTGACACCTCACAACTCAGCGCTAAGCCGTCGCTTCTGTGCCTGCATCACCCACTGATGAGATGAAAATAGAGCCCGAGCCTGACACCTCCTCTGAAAAACAATACTAAAAATAATTACTTCATGTAGAAAATGGCAAAAATAGTACAACACAGGTATATAAGAAGGAACTGCTGCTGATGTGTGACATTTGTCCTACATCTCCTGAAACCTTCAGTCTGTCTTATATGAGCACTCTTACAAGAATTGATTCAGTGGCTTTAAAGCCTTAACGTCTTTTTTTTTTTTCATGTCAACTGCTCAAGATTTGAACTTGACCGATAATTTTTCCTAACAAGTAAGAGACTGACTTGGATTCATGGCTGTAAAATATCTCATCTCACAGCTCTGTGTTTTCCCATTCTAACAATACACTGTGCTGAATACAAGCTTCTTTCTGGCTGGAGATGAAACCTGTTGTTGTAGGGCTCAGTTATCTATCTTGAGTTACGACTGCACAAGGTCGAGAACTCCATTATACAAGTCAAACATCAGCACAATCTCTGCAAACATACTGGATTTTATTTGTGTTTGTGCGTTCTGGATTTGATGCATGTCTGGTGTAAAGTCAAGCTGTGTGAAAATGCACACTGAATGCTAATTCTGGGGTTTGACACTAAAAAAGTGACTACATACTCAAAGATGATAGTATGCATGCTAAATTTGATTTGTGTGATGTTGGTGGAGCAATAGCTGAATATCACAGAACGTTCAAGAGAGTCGATGTTACTTTTGCTGAAGAGCATCAGTAATGACAGGATTACTGGTAAACGCAGCAGAGTAAAGTAATTAAGTCAAACTTGTTAACACTTGTTAAAGTTTGCTTGAGCATGGACTAACAGCTTCTGGTCATAGTAGACCAGTAGAGGCTAAAGCAACAGGAGACACAAACAAGTTTGTTTTTATTGCTTGTGAATCAAACCTGTACGAATAATATCAGATGTTCATTTTATGGTAAATTACACAAAATTCTCATTTATTACTTGCAGGAAACGGTATATTACGTATGTTGCAGACGGTACGGTATTAATATGTTCTGTTGTATTGAGCTCACCATGTGTCACTATCTGCTGCCATCTAGTGGGATCTTTGCAGTGTAGCATTCAATGTGGGGGCATGGGGTGATTCATCATGCTCACAGATGAAAATATCATTGATAGACCCAACATAAAATTATAAAGCATTTGGAAATAACCTTAAATTCCTTAAAAACATATTTTGGTACAAAAATGTTATACCTACGAATACTACAGGAATTGTACTACAGGAAATATACTCATCTACTTTTCCAGCCTCATCCATCGCTAATCTCCTCATTTCTTCTGCCACACACAGCTGTTCATTGCAACCTGAGCCAGAATGGCATCGACCACCAGATGTGCCCAGAGGACGTAACATCACAGGTGGAGGAAGAGGAGGAGTCGGTGGACGCTGGGGCTGTGCTGCTGGACGACGACAGTCCGAGCTACCAGGACATCAGCCCTCCCATGTACCAGCGCCGATCACCACCACACCGCTCCGTCTCTGAGTCTGAACTGACACGGGTAAGAACTGGTCTGCATGGAAATCCACTTCTACCAGTGCAGTCCACACTTTGAGACTGTGTGTATCAGGGAAGAGATTTGTAGCAATTGAATCTATTGGTTAATGTTACACCGGTACCCTCTAAGTTGTGGAAAATAACTTATTGCATTTACAAGTGGAAGTACAAGTACATACAATTGCTTTTCTTTTACTTTATTTGACAGCTGAATTTACAAATTACTTTATAGATTAATATTATTAACACAAAATATAACCTGGAAATCATTTCAGATGTATTATTACAGACTGAGCCAGCAGCATTAAAGTAGTTGGAATTAGTCCAACTTTAACCAACCAAG
The DNA here is from genome assembly GCA_004119915.2 of Collichthys lucidus. Lineage (NCBI taxonomy): Eukaryota > Metazoa > Chordata > Actinopteri > Sciaenidae > Collichthys > Collichthys lucidus. Next base: position 23,000,127 of record CM014083.1, read on the forward strand.
TAAAATCCAATTGTATATAATAACAGGCCCTGGCCCTTGCATGGCAACAGGCCATTTAATTATCATTAAATTATTAAAGTACAAAAATAACTCACTTTATTATCAAAGTGAATCATTGTGTGTAATAATTTTATTTTGGATATTTTGAGTACATTTTGCTTATGGTAAAGTGAAATGTTTAATGCAGAGCTTATTTATACACTGTTCAAAAAACCCACCACTGTTTGAGACATGAGGGCTTATGACATGAATAGTTTCTCAATGATGTTTTGCCACAGGTCATCCGTGTTCCAGGATGTTCCAGTTCGTCTTCAGTTAAAACAACAGAATTCTTTAGTCTGATTAAAGCGGTGTTCTGTTGGCTTTGTGTCTTAGAAACCAATATTCTGTTTTGGTCTCCAACAACACCTGAGGGTTAACATCTGGCCTTTCAGTCACAAAATGCTCCACCTGTTCACCAGCTGCTCTTGAACGTTGCCTGGTTGTTGGTTTAGTGTTAGTTAGGTAGCAAGCAAATGGTTTTGTACTGAACCAGTGTGTTTAGTGATGGTTAGCAAATCAAATCAAATTTTATTTGTGTAGCCCAAATTCACAAAACACATTTAGCCTCGGAGAGCTTTACACTCTGAGAGACACAGATGCACAGCAGCAGCAAATAATCAACTGACTATAAACTGTAATGGAGACATGGTAGCAATAATGACAGTAATACTATATGTAGTAGAGTAATTGTAAACAAATGTTAGCATGTTAGCATTTTTATTATGAGCATGTGATCATGCCCATGTTTGCTTTCACACCTGAACATTGTTCTAATGCCCCATTACTCTGAAAGCATTATAGTTTTAAAAAAAATGTCACATTGGACCAGACAGCCTGTTATTCTGAAAACAAAATGAAGGCTCATTTTTCTGAACATGCATTTTCTTCCTGGACTCACAGTACAGTGAGCTCAGTTTGGTTATGTTTAAGCACCAGACTGACTTGATTAATTCTGGAAAAGATCATGATTTGAGTTACAAAGTTGGTGATACCAGAGTGTGCTACAGACCCTTTGGAGGAATAGGCTCACTGTCTATATGATAAATGGGACTTTGAACCAATGGGACTTTCTCTGGGCTATTAGACGTTTTAAATAATGGGCCATCATAACAATGGCTTAGACAGTGAGTCAAGTTTTCGTGTCAGTCACACTCATGTCATTGGCCTGTTTGCACCACACTGAATTTTTAGTTATGTGCACAAAACAATGTCCCTGTACTGTAAATTGACTGTTTGCCACACTCAAAACATATCAACCACCCACTGCACTAAAATAATCCTCCATCCACGTGTCCACCTCTTCAGAGTTTAGCAGGGAATAAACCAGGAAAGACAAACAACTGTTTCAGGCTGTTTCTTCCTCACTGTTTCTGATAATAGTCCAAATAATCCATCATCAGCTATGCGGAGTGAATTCCTCACTTCCTCTCCAGAAATAGACTACGGTTGGGACAGTGGGAGGAGACCTGAGTGATTGCTTCTGACGCACATACACATATTCTCTTTTCTCTGTAAAATCTGTGGCAATCAGCTGCCAATCAAAGAAAGTGAAAGTACTTTTCAGTCCTCTGTGTAAACCCTGGATGAGCTTTGGAAATGCACACACACACACACACACACACACACACACACACACACACACACACACACACACACACACACACACACACACACACACACACACACACACACACACACACACACACACACACTTGTGGAAATGGAAGTTAATATGTGGTAAAAACACAGCATGCTATCTGTTTTTGAGGCATCATGGTGTAATTAGGCATCATCATAATTCTGTTTGAAGCAGCAGCAGCAGTGTGAACTGCAGCAGAGACCTGGAGGATGTTCTGTTAGCTCAAATGATTTCACTGACTAAGCTTTCAGTCTCAGTGTTCTGTCTCTGGTATGCAGCTAAAAAAAAGTTTCAATAGGTCAAGTCCATAAAGACTATAATTACATAGATTGGCAATCTGTTCTGTCATGCAACACAGCCATGAGCCAGATGCAGCAGTATTTATTATAACTTATAGCATTTGAGCTTAATTAAGAGCGAGATGTGAGGTTTGGGGCATATTAAAGGTTACAGAATATGGTAGAAATGATGTATTAGTGTGTGTGACTGTAACATAAAAAATGATGAAGGCAACAAGCTGAAATGCACTGGTCTCACAATAAACTTGTTCTTTAAATTTGTATTTACATTATCGTCCCAGAGGAAGTTTTGCTTTTACATCCAGTGCAACGCAGCAACATACAGAACTAGACAATATATACAATGTGTACAGTGCCATTTCTAGTATTTCAGCTCCCAACAGTTTCAGTAAACAAACACAGTAGCAGTAATAGTGTTGTTGCCCAAGTTTTGACCTTTTCAGACTTGATACTCTCTGCACGCACCTTGAAAGAAAGTGAAGTTCTACAGAAATCCACACTTTGAAGCATGAACTATGTGCTCAAACAATAACAAGAAGATAGCTAGCCTTGAAAAAGACATTTGATGCCAGCTTTCAGTGCTTGAAAGTTTTCAATACTCGCTGCTATGCACACATTTAGGTCAAGACCGAAGCAGCATTCAGGTTTGATACCCGGCCCTATATATAATTCAAAAAGTTTTCTTGGGTGGTGGAAAAGTCAACATCTTGTCAGAACTCTTTGACTAAGATGAAGGTACTCTTGTTACTAGCCGCGTTTCCACCACAAGAACTTCCCCCAGGGACCGGGAACCTTTGGAGGAACTCAGTGCGTTTCCACCGCAGGGTCCCTGATCAGAGGGAAATACTTTCCAAAAGCACAGACAGTTTGGCGGTTGGGTTCGCAGCTCTAAACAGATCTTGACATTATTGTCATTATCGATTAATCTGTCTATCACTTTTTCAATCATTTAATGTGAAAAAAATAAAGTGTGTGGACCATAAAGTGATGGAAAATGTTGATTATTGTTTCTCAAAGGCCAAAGGTGATGGTGATGTGATTCAGTTTTGTCATAGAGGACTGCACATTTGAGAATTTTTCAACTTAAATTACTCAAAATCATTAATCACCAACTGTTGGCGATCCATTTAATTGTTGTTGTTTTTTTTACTAATTATTGCAGTTCTGTTCCTAACACGTCTGATGGCCAATTTGCCTAATCTTCACAGATACTGCGGTGAGGAGGCTTATGTCAAAAAATATGCCGAGGATTGTTTTGTGATGTTACATTAAAGCTAATTCATCTGGTTTTCATGTAGAACAAGAGTACCAAGTTAATCACAGTTCAATTAGCAGAGAGAAAGACGTAATAAATCCAAACCTTAGCACACTGTAGGTTATTTGAGTTCATCAGCTGTGTTCATTTTTGAATAATAGATTGAAGCTGAATCCTGCGCATGGCTGGATTTGTAATTGAGCCAAGGCTTAGCCATAGATTAAACACGAGGCGTAAAACAGCCATTTAGACTCGGTGGATGGCTGTAACATCCATAGCAAATCAGCTCATCTCAGCCGTGATCAATATCAAGCCCAAGGTGAATATATCTTGTTTAGTGTTAACACACCCTGCTATGCTTTATGGACCCTGCCGAATCCCAAGGTCGAGCACTGTGAAGGGGGCTTGTGTACTTTCTTTGATGTGCCTGAGTAAAGTTGGCACCGCCTGTTAACCAAGGCTCCTTATGAAGGCTTATTAATTTATCCAGCATAGTGTGTTATTCACACACACACACACACACACACACACACACACACACACACCACATATCTTGGTTTCATCCCCATTCCTGTATGTAACAGATTAATTAATACAGGGAATTTTCATCTCCTGCCAGCTCTGGCCGAGAGAAATAGAGCGAGGCAGAGAGAAAGGAGAGTGAGAGAGAGCATGCCAGAGCTGTTAATTAGCTGTGCAGTGGAGATAGGGCAGACGACACACAGGGCTCCGTGTCTCAAACAGCCATTCACTCAGTCAACATGACACTAATGGCAGCAGTCCTCCTCCTCCTCAGCGCTTTTCTGTCCAGTCACACTCCCCAAAAAAAAGAGAGAAAGAAAGAAGCAGTAGCTGCAGTGCTTACTTCTGACACTAGAGGGGAGTGTGTAACAGTGGATCTGACTGCTGTAGTGCGAGCAGGTTCAGTATATATGGATGGATATAAGAGTGTAACGCAACCTTGCAGTTTCTTTGGTAGTCTTAAAAAATGATCAAAAAGTACATTACTTTACATTTACATAGTGACAAGTTAGAAGGCATAAAGCATGCACAGTGTAGCATGCACTGTATTGTAACACATTTATAATTCATAAGCAGAATATAAACATCTAATAAATAATGAATAACACACTGTAATGTGATTGTAGGCATGATGTGTTTATTAATGTATTTGTCAAGCTCGTGTAGAGATGCAGGAAATGAATGACAGCTGGAAACACTTATCTGCTCATAACTATACTATAATGTGTCAGAAACAATCTACATTACAGTGTGTGTTCATATTCTAAATGCTAAATACAGTTGGGGTGTTAAAATGAACCTCTGTGTGCATATCACTCTGGATCTGGATCATGGTGATTTGTTGTTGTTTTTTTTTATTACTTAATTTCTATTTTCCTGCATTTTCACTTTTCCTTTGATTCAGTCTGGAACCCTTCTCCTCTCCCAGCTTGTATTTAAGATAAAACTTTGTAAGAACAACAACAGAAAATAATGTATGAAACTACTCAAAGGAGCACGTCTAATGAAAAGTGTTGATTTGTTGTTCATATTTACCTGTGAAATAAAAAGTGCAGAATGAAATCTGTGTAATGACTAAACCATCTTTTTAAAATTGAAATACTTTATGTCTCATGATGCTCATCTCTTTTATGGGCAACTTTCAAAATATGTAGTCCGACATGTCATTTTGTTTGTTTGTTGGATTAAACGTGTCTCTGTTTGAAACAATTCATTCTCATAACGAAGGCTGCTAATGCTTCTGAACAAAAGTAACAGCTTGTCCTGTCAAACAGCACTTGAATTTTTGTTGTTGTTGTTTTGCTGTCGTACGGTTTGCTCCATAAATGAACTCTGAGCACTTCTTTTGTCCAGGGAATTATGCAGAGTTGTGAAGTAAACAAAACTCCAAAAATCGATTTGACATTAGAAGCTCTTTGTGGTCAGTTTAATACTAAATACAGGAAATTATCGACAAAACAATGTCATCATATGTGCTAATTGCTGCTGTAGCCAACATTTTTAATTGAGTGTGAAGCCGTTTGACCCTGCGTTCAGTCTGACAATCTTCGGAGCCAAAAATGAAAATCAGCTGCCGCTGTACACAACACGACCGCCAAATCCACCCAGCCAGTCACGTGGTATGTGTCTCTGGAATACTTTTAATTCACAGCTCTCTCTTTTTGTATTCCAAATCTGTCTCCACTGAAGGAGGGTGGGCCATGTGATTGCCTCTTGATTAATTTAACTGATTCATATTGGATCTTTAAATGCTTATCAGAGTTGGCGCATTTACATGCTTCATTATGTAAGTAATAGTTTTCCACTGTGGTCGTTAATGTGTGGATGTTTATTCCACACTGGTGGTGTTTCATGTTCGCATTGTGCGCTTTCCCCCAAAGGCTTCATATCTCGTCTTTTAATTTTTGAGGTTGTCCTTGCTCTGTTGCTAAGGTAACGTGAAGAATACTGGGAGCGGCACCAGGCTTTCAGTTATCAATTAAATCCAAGGACAGCAACACAGCGGATGCATGTTGGCACACATGACAATTGGATGATTCGTGTGAATACACTGCATTCATGTTTTTTTTTTTCTCAGTGTGGGTGTTGCCTGGGCTGCACGTGTATGTGTGTGTGTGTGTGTGGGTGTGTGTGTGTGGGTGTGTGTGTGTGTGTGTGTGTGTGTGTGTGTGTGTGTGTGTGCTCGTGTTCCCATACGTATTGCAGTTAGAAATAAAAAGCAGGCTTCTCCTCTCACCCCTGTGCTGTCACTCAAATCTCTAATTGGCCCAGAGTCTCTTGAACACAGCTCTTTGAGCATGATTGTACTCCTGTTTTTTTCTCACTGCTGTTTTCTCTCCGCCCTTTGGCTGTGCTGGCTGCCTGGCAGGCAGGAAGGCACCGGCTCACCTATTGTACCACAGCTATGGGCTAAATCAGTGCAGAATGTAAAACACAGATGGCCATTGACTCACAAATGGGTTCATGGAAAATGAGAGAGTCTCCTGTGTCAAATTCTGCAGAGTCCACTCTGGAGCACTAGCTTTTTTTTTTTTTCTGCTGCTCTCCCTCTTTATTCCTCTGCCTCATCTGTCAGTCCAGTCGTCCTCCACACCTCCTCCTCCTCCTCTCTCTCCTTGTAGTTCCACTCTCCAGAAACCTTGCATGCTTTCAATAGCCACTCCTCTCCCTTTTCCCTGCACTCTGTCCCTCACTCTTTTTCCGTCCCTCTCTTTTTTGTCGCCTCGGGCTCATAGTCAGGGTTAATTAGCATTGACTCGAGCTGTGTTTAATGGTTAATGTAGTTTTTTTCCTGCGATACCATTCCCTCCCCGACCCTGCAGCAGATTCAGCATCCATCCACACAGCCTGCCAAACATTCGCATTAAGAGCGGTGGCCTCGCCTACCTGCCTACCTGCTGTCACTTCGCCTACCTGCAGGGCACATAGACCACATGCCAAAACCACCATGTACATCTCCCGCAATTTCTCTTTCTCTCGTGGATGCTAGATATAGAGTGAGTGGGAAGGAGCTGTGGAGAGAGTGAGGTAGTACCATATAATAAGAAACAGGTGAAAAGGAGAGGGAGATGGGGAAAGATGAGAGCTCCAGTACGTGGGGAGAGGGAAGTGAGAAAGACAATGTGATAGATCTGACAGGGACCGAGTGAGATTGAATACGGGGGAGAGATGAGAGATGGGGTTGTGTGTGGGGGGAGCGAGGAGGCAAAGCAGAGGAAACGCTGCCAGTGCCTGTTATTCTGCTTTCTCTGGGTGGGGAAGAGATGGGCCTCCATTGCTATGCCACACCACACGGCAGCCAGAGAGCAGGCTGAAGTGGAGGGGAGTGGATGTGAAATTTTAATCACCTCTCTCTGTTTGTAATTTTAGTAGCCCCTCAATCAAAATCAAAAGCATTGCCAGCACTTTCAAGAGCGATCCTTTGGCAGGCTACTGAACTATTTAAACTCGAGTGGCATCTTGCAACCCGGAATATGGTGCAGTACAGACACATATGTGTGTACTATTACATGCAATCTAATATAACTTACAATAAACATCATGCCTTTGTGTCAGTCGGATGAAGGCTTCACCGCGATCGTTAAAACCAGTAGTTTCTGTCCACTAGTGGTGCTGTAGAGCTCGCCCACGTGTCGTCCAGCTCTTGCAGGACATTCATAAGGACACACAGTGTGGATGAGCAAGGTGCTTTATTTTTTCCTCTCTTTCCTGTGTTGTTTAATCGTCTACCAAAACTAAACATCCTCTGCTTTTTGCTTCCCGCTCATTGTTTTTTGGACTGTTGGTCCACCATAAGATAGTCGAAGGCGTCACCTTGTGCTCTGTAGCGCCATTTTTCTGATTTTGGAGACTAAAAGGAGCTTTCTCTGTATTAGATATATTTCTTTTTAGATTGATTTTTATGGTGTGTTGTTTTGCTCCAGTTTAAAAAAAAGACATTTGGTGGTGGTGCTGCACTGTTGAAGGTAGCAATCTGTCAATAATAGCAGCTATAAATAATGCAGGTCTCACAACATTGGAAAGAAGACTTTTTTTCTGAGAAAAGGAACATTCATTCGACGTGCTTGTCAGGAAACAACGCCATGCAGGGTGAAAAAGTGAATGTAAACAAAAAACATTTAAGCTTCAAAATGATACCGTAATGCTGGGCACACACTGTGTGATTAATCTTGTTAACCCTAACCCTAACCCTTGCTAACCCTAACCCTGGATTATTTCTTCATTTCACTGAAAAATGGGTAAATCCTACACAGGATACATGTGTTCTGTGTTTACATTCAGAAAGAGGAACCATGTTCGATCAAACTAAAATAAGTGTGACACAACAATAAGATGAATAAAAGTGTGCAGTGGCTTAAGATTTTATAAATGTCTTATTATTGACTTCTTCCTTCAAAAGAGTCATAGTTAATTGATCCTTGAGGGGAAAATGTCACACAGCATTCAGGAAATATTATATGACAAAATCAGTCAAGTGAAAGGTCAAGCCATATAAACATGTCACATGACTGCACTATGGCCCATCAGTGGAGAACAGCCATAGTGTGCGGTCCTGACACCATGTGCTTTAACCAAAGTGTGAAACTGGTAGTTCACCAGAAATGCACCCAGCATTAATAATACATGTACATACAGTACATGAAGGACCTCTGAACCAGAACAACAACAGAGCCACAGTGCAGAAAGCTTGTAAAAAAAATGGGACTTATAAAACTGCTTCAGTTCATGTCAAAGTGTGTTGATCCTAAAATGAAAATATTGTAACAGATTCAAGTGGTTCTAAATTTGACATTTTTGCTTTGTTTCAGCCAGGATATGTGAAGCTGTCCAAGCCGGTGGCCCTGTGGACCCAACAGGACGTGTGCAAATGGCTGAAGAAACATTGTCCCAATCAGCACCAGATCTACAGCGACTCCTTCAAACAGCACGACATCACAGGTAGGAACGCTTTTACGGTGGCTAGGGATGAAAATCAGGACCTAGTTCCAAATGGTCCGATCCATCAGAGTTGTTTGCCTCCGAGCTTATCAATTCCTTATCAATGCTGGCGTGTTTTTCTGACAGCTGCACATTACAAAACAATGACGCTGCTGGAAAACTTGGAACAAGAAGGAAGAGAGAAGCAGTCCGCAGCATGAAGGACATGACAACAGTGCTAATAAATGGCTGTGAAAATGATCAATGATTTCAAGTCACAAAGGTGGAAAGGGAAGTGATGTGATGACACATCTTTCTACTCTACATTGTCTTTCCAGGAATGCCGAGACACTTGACACACTGCCACTGCTTCCCAGCTGAGCAGCAAATCCGTTACTGAGGGAAAATATATTGTACTAATAATATTAGCACCACGTAGGCAGGCTTACTGTATGATTCCACCGGCATGGCTGTGATGAATTCCGGAAGTGTCCCAGAAGCAGCTTTCTGCTCTGCTTCGTGGAGAATAAGTGGCTGTTCTATTTTTGACCGAAGCTATGACCAAGTGCATCGAGGACAGAGCAGATCAAGATCCAAAACATTTTCAAAATAAAACTTCCTCTGCAAATTCCATGGCCGTGACCTGAAGTGAGCACTCAAATGTCCACTTGAGGCTGGTAGTGTCCATAAGCCCCCATGTTAAAACGTCACAGCAGAAATAGACATGTTTACAGCCTGGTACAAAAACAGTTTTGGTCTCTGTAGCTAATTTCCCCATTCATGACAATTGTACTGAGGGTGAATTTTGATACAACTCACCTGTTCAGATTATATTAAGGCTTAAAGTTATGTCGAGTTAGGAGGTGGTTTGTTTCAGTACCCAGGATTCATCCAACTCCACCCACGCTCCACAACTTTGCCCATTTTTGGATCAGCTTGGAGCCGGTGGAGGCAGGACTGCCAAGACAGCGACAGCCAGAGCCACCGCACTGAGCTTCACAACGGCTCTTCAGAAACCTGTGGGCGACGTCACAGAGACTTTGTCGATGATTTATGCAGTCTGTGGTGCAGACTCATTGCAAAAATGAAACTTTTGAACTACGTAGACAACTCACTGGCGGTAGCTCAACAGTCTAGAGCAAACCAAATCCAAGTTCAAGTCTGGAGGGCAAAACGTTCTGCAACTGAAACGCTCATGGTGGGCTGGGTGGAGCATCAACCAAAAACCAAAACCTGTGTTTGCAGATTCTTTGTCTAGGAAAACCCAAATGAAAACAAACACAAAAGTGCACAAAAGTGCACAATCCAGTTTACATGATGACAAACAAACCGACTGTGTGCCAGCTCAACTCACCCATCAGCTCCCCTTTCTTTCTCCTGTGTGTCTACAGTGTTTGCTCTCAGACACTGTACAATAAAAGAGTTGCATCGATGCTAAAAATCTGTGAAGGCCTAATCATGAATCAATAAGGGAATTGATAAAGAATCGGACACTTAAGCGAAATCAATCACAGAATTGGAATCAATAGAATCTCACCACTTCCCATCCCTGACTGTTGCTGTCATGAAGGATGGTCATCCAACATCTATTCATTCTGCAGTTTATCTCTGGGTCTGTGCCATAACTGTTGCTGGATGATTAGTGCTCATACTTGAATTTACGTTGTTGGAAATTACCTGACGAGCCAATCCACAACCAATTATGATTACTGAAAGTGAAGGTCAAAATCATTCCATTTATTGGGCGCAGTCATTTACTTAGTCGAGTGTTTATTTTGTCAGTGCAGAAGAATTCAAATCGCTACAGAAATATCAACAACTTGGAACACAAACACAGAAGCAGTCGATCCTGAAGGTGAACGATCAAGACGTCAAGTCTACTGTGAAAATGTCTCCCTTACAACTCTGCTGCATTTGTCATTCCTCATCTTGATGAAACCGGCTCTCATTCAGAACATCCCAGGTGCGCTCTGCTCCCGCTGTCTGCCACCTGCAGCCCTGCCACCCGGCCTACCCGTCTGTCCATCCCTTCCCACTGTCAAGCGTTGCCACGGACAACAGTTGCCACGTCAATCATTTCCCTAACGAGGCTCCTCAAGGTCACCTCGGCGCTAACGACACTCCGGTCCGCATAGTAACAGACGACCGTTAATTGCCGTGCTCTCTGGCTCTCAGAGCACGACTGATCACATTAATATGTTTATTTGTTGCCGTCGAGGACCTCCTCGACTCAGTGACTGTCTGGCAGGAAAAATCACTCAGCGGTTGTGATGAGTGGCGTAATGACTCACGCTCCCGTGTTAGCCTTTGATGCATTCTGACTGTTATATGTTTGCATGGAGGGTTTTGAGATTTAGCATCCTCTGTTTAATGGTCTGAAAATATGAATCTCGCTGCTTTGGGTTTGGTATTGCACATATATCTCATCAGCAGCAGCACAGAGGTCCAGGAGATAACCCACAGTTCATTGAATGCTCGCTGAACCGCCGCTCCATTTTGGATCCACCTTCAAGTGAAAACATTCTGGAGAGTTTTCCTCTCTTTTCATTTTCATTCAAGTTACCGGATGAGCACGGCCATGATGACTAATCATTCATGAGACACAAGATGTTTTTTACAGTTTATTAATTTGGGCCTTATTGGCAGTAATAATTCACATTAAATACACTCACTCTCAGACTTTCAGACCACAAACTCTTCTCTTATCACATCCATGTAGTGTTTGTTAGAACATAAGAGAGAAATCATGTCAAGTGCAGTCATCCAGTCATTCATTTGGTATAAAGTTCTCATGAGGTCCATATCTAATTAAGAAAAATGAATCTAACTTAAAGATAAAACACCTTGGTGTTCCTGACAAGCCTGTAAAAGCATTCAGTCACGGCCTGTAAATAAATAATCTTTTCTCCTATTAGTCTTTCATTGATTAAAACATTAGGTCTTAGCTTGCTAATGGTGTATTACCTTAACGACCTGCGTTTGTTATTAGGCTGCGATGATTTTTACAGGATCATACGAGAGAGGAAATGGTTAACCACAGATGCATGCACATATAGTGAGAACACACACACACACACACACACACACACACACACACACACACACACACACACACACACACACACACACACACACACACTCCTACTGGCACAATTAGGAGATAATGACATGCACAAAACCTGCAAGTAATTCAGTTTGTCTTCACATCGAGCATTAATTAACAGAACCCAATTAAAACAGGCCGAGCCACACCAATTGGGCTCGCAAGGCAATTTGCATCCCAATCAATCTTTGAAATATTATGCAGATATTTTTTTTTCTGTTTCTACATCCTATTAGAATAAACAAGAGGGAAACAAATGATGAATGAAATATTGTTGTGGAAAACAATCATGCGTAGACAAACAAACAGTGAGTATGAATACATTTCTAAGTGCATGCAGGCGTGCATCTGAGAATATCCATTTGTTCAGTGTGCTAGTCACACACTCTGACCCTTGAAGATTGGAACTGTGTGTCTGTGTGTGTGTTTATGTGTGTGTGTGTGTGTCCGCATGAATAGGCTTGATTTTTGGTTTTCGGAACATTGGATTCTCCAGACCGTAGCGTATCTTTAGTGTATTTTCTGTGCAATCCATCCATAACACAACACTCAGCCCTCTTTTCGGCTGCCAGTGGTACTCAATCTCACTTGTCTTGGCAATGTAGTCATCCCTTCATAAAGTAGCAAATCAATAAACGGTCTCTATTCCAGATCATAATTCAAACAGGCATTTGTGTCCTCCCTCCTTTTGACATAAAACAGCGACGGGGGAAATGCATTTTACTGCATACTAGGGGCTGGTGCAACATTTTTAACGTCCAATGACTTCAGTATGCAGCAGCTGCCTCCCTGCTAGGCTCCTGTAACCTCAGCCAAAAAAAATCAATGTTTCCCATCCTCCCTGCAGCCCATACTGCCAAGAAACCCTTTCCCTCCCTCAATCTTCACCTCCCACCCCCAACAGAGACAGCGCAGAATCTGACTTTAACACCCAGCTGCCATTAAAAATGCATTAAAGCATATTACGGCATAATTAGATATTAGTCCCTAATCCGTTGTAATTACAAGGACGAAGCTCTTTTAGCGAGAGAGTAGCTTGGCACGATAAATTAGTTAAACACACAATTTCCGATACCTTTTTAGATGTAATCAGTGCAAAAGGTGTGATGACATAGGTAATCAAGAGCGAGAGGGAGGAAGAGGGGGAGAGAGTAAAAGGGGTGAGTCACTATTAAGTTATATTTTTATAGAATATCATTACGTCACATTGTGGAAATTCAGAAGCTCTCTAGAGGCGGACTAAGACAGAATTAGATGCAGCTGTAGAGGCTGGCTGCAGAAACTTCTGAATGGGTAAGAAAACCTCACATTTAAAGCTAATGGTGAAGGTCTAGGCAACAACAACTTTTCCATTATTAATAGTTACATTGCTGTGTCATTATTCAGTGTATAGATGAATGCCAAAATCACAACTTTCTTTTAGATATTTTTTTTTGGCCTATATGCCTTTAATGATAGGACAGCTGAAGATAGACAGGAATCAGAGAGAGGGGGAGTGACACGCAGTAAAGGGCCGTCCGATGCGGGGGACTGTAGCCTCTACACACAGGGCGGCCACACAACCCACTATACGCTACCGACCGCCCGCCAAATTCACAACTTTAATGCGATGGCATATCAATAGCTGCTGTTTCTATTTCCAAATAGCCCACAACCACACACAGATTTGAAGACAACGGGTCCCTGGACACTGAGGCCCCTACCACCACCCCTCCTACATGTGAGCACATGTGAGCAAGACATCAGGACTGGAAGTGACACAAAAACATGTTTAAATTCTGTAGGCTTGAGAAAAGGACAGCAGTGCAGTGGCATATGGCACTGCTGTAGCCCTCCTAAAATCCAACAGTTAGACTGTTTTCCCTCACACAGGAGCACTCAACATACGTGAATAACAAGCTTTATAATATCCATTGATGTATGGTGTCATAAGACCTTACTCTGAATAATTAATAGCATGTAATATTAGTAGTTTAATGAAGGGTGGCCTGTATCCAGCAGCTCATGCTGTACTACTCCAGTTCTCTTAAAGCTCTGTGTTCAGCCCCCCCTGTGCTTTAGTGGATCCATCATCTCTCTGGTTCGAAAATAACAGCAGCTTGTGTCGCTCCGGCCGTGATCTCCATGTCCGCTGGAAGGTCTCCTGCTGTGTACCAAATGTATATTTGATGAGCCGCAGAAAAAAAAAAACAGGGTCTAAGGTGACAAACGCTATTTTAAAAAACGGTCGAGGACACCCAGTGACGGGCCTAAACAGCACTTGAGCAACGAGAAAATTATTTCTGCAGGAGCCACACACTGCTGTCTGAAAATGTGCTGCTGTGTAATAGAGGAACAGGCATGTAGTGAACAAGTCAAAGACACTGACATGGCTGCGTGTCATGTCGCAGCCATAAAACAGCTCCGCTGGTGGCCGTTTTTTTGTGTAATTTCCAAACGGGAAATTGGAGCAGCTTACTGCTGATGAGGTGTTTGGGGGACAATTTGATCCACAGACAAGAGGAATCGTGGTTAATGATGCTATTGGCAAGATGGTTTTATAGCAATGTGTGATATAAAATTAATTAGTGTTCTGCCAATTGCATGTTTTGGAAATGTCGTCCTTGCTCTTCCATATGGAGACTTAGGATATTAATCCTCAGAGGCAGTTACATAAAACAAGTGTAGTTCGGCTCATTATACAACAACAAAGATAATATAATATACTTTATTTTTCCACCTTTGTAGTCACATAAAGAAAGAAGAAAAGCCTTGACCTCCAAGAAAAAGAGAAAATGGACTCCTGATATTGAACTCATTACAGCTCTTATGCCCTGTTATAATGATCATAGCAAGAAAATTACAGATTTCGTCAAAGACAACCCATCTCATCACCACTATGTTGTCATGTGATTACAGTCTCAATCATAGTAATCTTCTCACAGTGCTGAGTGCGTCCCACTAGCCAGTAAGATTCAGCAGGCACCGGCTAAGAAAAGACTAAAAGCAGCTAGTGTGGAGCCTGAAGACACATTAGCACTTTACTCTGTGCTTGCTCTCATGCAGACACTGTAAACGAAGCTTGTGTGTCTTTCACATACATCATAACTACCTGCATGATAATTCTGCTCTTTTGTTTATAATCTGTTTTTTACAAGTCCAAGTACAGTGCTCAAGGGTATGTTTCAATAGTAATATAGATCATGAAATGACAAGTGTACACAATCATGAAGTCAAGATGATGTTTACTTGTTCTTGTTGATCTATTACATGAGACATCTCTGTATGTGAACAAATAAAAAACCTGATATTTAATTAAAAAAAACAAAAACAAAAAAACTGCTTTCAGTTACAACTTGCTTAAAAAATATATAAAGCAACCAAGATTATTTGTGGACCTTCAAACTTTGAGGCAAGACATTTAAAAAGCAATTTAAACACAATAAAATGACAAGAGGCCCTCAAAATTCAGTAAAGGTAATTAAAGCTGTACTGATTAATTGACAATTCGATTATTAAAATAGTCTGCAACTATTCTGAGAACTGAGTAATTTTTAATGCAAAAATGAGAAATAGAAAAAAAGCAAATGCTTTCAGCCTTTCAGATTTGGACTTTTCTTGCTTTTCTTTATAAAAAACTTCATATCTTTGGTTTGGAACTATCAAAACAAGACATCACCTCATACTTAAAGAAAGTGCATTGGACATTTTTCACTATTTCCTGACATTTTATTGACCAAACGATGAATCCATTAATCTAGAAAATAGTTGCAGCCCTAAAGGCAATAAAAGTCCAGTTGAGAATCCCATCAATCAAAGGCACAGGTAGGCCAGTAGGAGTTTAACATGATATGATCACATCATCCCATCATAATTCTGCTGAAAGTCGATAAAAGATAACATTGAATAATCTTCCAGCCATACTTGTTATTTCTCCAGTGAGAGCCATGTGATGCGTTGTGTCAGCCGACAGCAAACACGACTGGAGGCTTGCATGACAGGCTCATGGCGGCTTGCTCCAATGACAGCCCGAGTCATCAATCCGCGGCACACAACAAGTGTGCGCGTTAATTCTTTGTGATCCCCTTCACTTTTGACAGGATGTTACCTCTGTCAAATCACAGCCAGCAGTTCCTCCGTAATGACCACAGAAGATCCGAGTGGTTTGTTAAACTCAGGACAGTTAGTTAGCTCCTTACAGTGATTTCCGTAATTTACACAGACTCCACAGCGGTAAGAGTCCCAGTGAGCTGTCTACAGGTTGTTAGCTGTGGCTAACCAACAGAGGTGTGGTATAATGATCAGGAAACTGAAATAGATCAGTAGTGGTGAAATCAGCATGTGGCTACTGCTGCTGTGACAAGTGGAGGATCGAGGCGGCTTATTATCTGTGTGTGGGTGTGTATTTGTGTGTGTGTGTGTGTGTGTGTGTGTGTGTGTGTGTGTGTGTGTGTGTGTGTGTGTGTGTCTCTGGCTGGCTGGACTAGTTTCATTACATAGACTGAGCCCTGCTCTCTCCAGGAACAGAACTGGCCTCCTCTTGTACAGTCAGGAATAGCATTAGCATCAGATCACAGGTGCTCAGTGGCTGCAGGGCTACAAGCAAGCCTGTGAGATGAGCATTCACTTTAAAGCAACACTGAGTAACTTTAAACTCCGTTGATGCTACACTGACTTGTAATCAGATGAATGGTGTCTCTGTCATTCATACGTCTGTTCTCACACTATGTAACTTCGGGAGAAGTACGGAACAATTTACAAAAGGTTGTTCTACCTGCTGCTCCGCCTCAACTCTCTGTGATTTACAGAGTTTTCTGATTGACAGTGAAGTAAACTGCTACTAACTGTAGCTGCTGTTAGCTCAGGTTATTAGCCGAGCTACCCGGACTGTGAGCTCAGAGCACCTGGGGCGTTTTGGACCACCGGGAAGAAGAACAGGAGGTTTTCGGGCTCTGGGTGGGAGGAATAGAATGGAATAGTAAAGATAAAAAAACTTTTTTTTTTTTTTTTACATGCATTTTACCCAAAATACAAATACATAAAGGGCTCATAGATGGTGTAGTGATGGGTAGCCACACAGACAGTTAGGGGTTCAAGGAGGTGAACTGGCACCTGTCCAGCTACTAGTCCACCCTCTATACTTTGCTCCATGCTGGACTTGAACCGGCCACCCACCAGTTCCTAAGTCACTGCAGAGGGAATGCTTACAGGGAGCCAAGCCGGGTGTTGTGCCAGACCCGGAGCTGAGAGAGTAGGCAACATAACCGTGTTCAGCAGCTTCTATAGACATAATGGTAGAGGAGAGGACGTTCATGGAGAAAGCTAATAGGAGAAAAGGAGAGAGCGAGCAAGAAGCCGTCGGACCAGAGTAAATGTGGGAC
>CM014083.1:23022263-23147775 GCA_004119915.2 Collichthys lucidus
GGGGTTCTGTTAGCATTAGCATGTTAGCATTAACATGTTAACATTATCATGTTAACACTGATGCGCTAGCAGTTCGCATTAGCATGTTAACATTAGCATGTTAGCATTAGCATGTTAACATGCGCATGTTAACATTGATGCGCTAGCAGTTAACATTAGCATGTTAGCATTAGCATGTTAACACTGATGCGCTAGCAGTTAGCATTAGCATGTTAGCATTAGCATGTTAACACTGATGCGCTAGCAGTTAGCACTAGCATGTTAGCATTACCATGTTAATAATCAACATGTATTTAATTCCTAGTGGCTAATGTTAATTAGCACTAATTTTAGCATTGGTCGCTAATGTTTGCAAATAGCATGTCTTTACAGCCTAAAAGTGTGTCTGTGTGTGTGTGTGTGTGCACATTTTACACAGACAAGTTCAAATGAAGTGCTACAAAACTACAAAAATGGCTGCCGCTCGGCTTGTCTGCTGGCCCCTCCCCCCTCTCCTCCTCAAGCAGGCTGAGGTTGCCAAGTAGAAGGGAGAAGTTTAAAGTGTAAAAGGATTGTAGAGACTGTCCTGAGACTCACCTGTCCCGGTGTGCAGTTCCGCCTGTTTTATTGTTTCAACACGATGATGTCGATCTGTTTACTGAGCGTCTGTTCAGTGTGTCTGTGTGTGTGTGTGTGTGTGTGTTTGTGTGTGCGTGTCTGTGTGTGTGCGTGTCTGTCTCTCTATCTATGTGTTTGTGAGAGACAAGGATAAAATGGCCGACATTAAAAATGTAGTCTTGATAGTCTGATATCATACACAGATTTCAATAAAGTTAGTCAAAGGCATGCTTGAGGTTGCCAAGCAACAAGGCTGAGCTCACCTGTCCAGGTGTGCAGCTCAGCCTGTATTGATCGTAGATCAGCAGATTTTTATTGTTTGAACACAATGATGTCGATCTGTTTACTGAGAGTCTGTTCAGTGTCTGTGTGTGCGTGTGTCTGTGTGTGTGTCTGTCTGTGTGTGTGTGTGTGTGTGTGTGCATGCTTGTGTCTGTAGAAATGTTCTAAATGAGTTGAATCTAAAAAAAAAAGAATAAAAGTGTAATAGTACAAGATCCTGTTAATCCTGCACCAGCCATGTTAGCATTACCAAGTTAGCAATTATAATGTATTTCATTCTTAGTGGCTAACAATAATGGTGGCTCCACTAACAGGCAGAACTAACAGGCATATATTAGTGGCTAACAGTAATGACGCGACGCATGAGGGTTTTCTGAATAAAGAGCACTAACATGTACATACATACATATATATATACATATATGTGTGTGTGTGTGTGTGTGTGTGTGTGTGTGTGTGTAACCCTTCTGAAGCAGAAAAGTATTAGTAATGATAATAATAACTTTAACTAATGGCCAGAATAAGAAACAGAAGATTTAAATTCGACTACGGAGCCCAGGTGTAACCAACTGATGCACAAGAACGACACGACACTGTGGCTCTTTTTGTTAATGAGAACAATGCTCCCCTATTTTAATATGAAGCTGGGGAGAATAATAAAACACATGAAATACATACAACAGCCTTACCCGGGTAGGTATAGAGAATAACAAACAAAATAAAGGTTTTCGCAGCTGCGTGTGGTTTTTCTTATTGTTCTGTTCACTTCAATATATGTGCACCCTTTAGGTGTCAGTCCAGCCACATGGTTGTGTGGGTGTGTGTGTATGTGTAAAAGTGAGCAAAAGGATTCAATTCACGGTGTACGTCTAAGACCCTCCAGGGTCCGGCTCGCCATCAACGTCTCTCTCTGGCTCCGTCCTCCAGACAGGCTCTATCGAAATCCAAGGGTTCCTCAAAAACCTGACCTACAATAAGTAGGATCAGAACATATTTCTTCAATTTCTCAGATCTTAAATTATGAATTATTGTACATAAATCACTTTAAATTGTCTCTATATTATGTAGAGGATAAGTGCTTTAACTAACTTGTATTGCAAAATAAGATCACAATTTCTCAGTAGCAAAAGGTGAATAATTCAAAGTATATTATGATACCAAATGATTATTTTTCGAACAGTACCATCACATATATATATATATATATGCTATTAACATAGCATTTAACATATTAATTATCACAAATAACCAAAATGTAAACTCTTGTAATGTTCACAGTAAGAAACCATAACTTAATGTGCTTAAAATAAACAAATATGTTCACAGTCACACACATGGCACACCATAACTCAAGTAAAAGCTAGACAAAATTGTTACATCAGAGCTTGGTGTGACTGGCAGTGCTGATTAGCCCCGGAGCTAGCGCTCCGATATTAGCATTGAGCTAGTACTTAGCTCACGGAGTTAGCCGTTTAGCTTGTAGAATTAGCGTTTTAGCACTTAGCATTAGCACAGCAGGACGATCTCTCACCGCTGCGATTCTCCACCCGAGCGAATCCTCCAACTGCACTCCTGCAGATCGTGGTCGTCCGGGGAGATTCCTCCTTTGGTTTTGTCCGAGTTTTTAATCACTTTTTTCCAGTTTATCCACTTTTATGTTTTCTCCGTCCTGACATTAAAACCGTGTCCAGAACATGCTTCCTCTTGCTCCTTCTAGAGGCTACGGCGAAATGTGAACCTGCGTCAGGTGGGATTACAGACTGCGTCTGCTCCTCCGACTGTATGACAGATCGGGACCACAACTCATCCCTTTCAAATTAAAGTTCCCCTAGTTTTTCTACAAGAATAACCACAAATAGTCTTTTCTTCATGAATTTGACAGTCTTTTAACTCACATATTCTCTCTCTCTTTTAGATATAAAATATACCTTTTTAATACACATGTTTTTTTATCTGGGTTACATGTGTGTCTATGTTACTGTGTGTGTGTGTGTGTGTGTGTGTGTGTGTGTCTGTCTGTCTGTCTGTGTGTGCGTGTGTCTGTCTGTCTGTCTGTCTGTGTGTGCGTGCGTGTGTCTGTCTGTCTGTCTGTCTGTCTGTGTGTGTGTGCGTGTGTCTGTCTGTCTGTCTGTCTGTGTGTGCGTGCGTGTGTGCGTGTGTCTGTCTGTCTGTCTGTGTCTGTGTGTGTATGTGTGTGTGTGTGCGCCCTCCCCCCCTCCTCCTCAACCTGGGTGAGCTGCAGGTCTCATTAATTAGACACAGGTGTTCCATGCATGTCTCACTGAAATGCACAGTATATGTCTGAATGATCCCCCTGGAAGAGAGTCCAAAAAACCCTCAAGGTATGCCTCGAAAGCAAAATCTAAATGACCAGAAGAATGCTCATCGTGTGTATAATGTCTGTGCCAAGTTTCAGGTGAAAATTGTATAAACTTTGGCCTCGAGAGTCAGAGCAAGCACAGGTGCGCCCTGCTCCTTCCGGTAAATTCTCTGCTTCAAAAACCATGGGAGTGAATGAGGCTGTGGATGGGAGTAGTCGATCAATTAACGTGTAGGGACCCAAAACTATACGAGCGACAGCTACAACAGTGGTATCAGTGCGATTACCTCGAATTTTCCTACGTTTTATGTATACATCGTGTCTGTAGTGGGGCATTTGAGCCCACGGTAGTGAAATACGTTTTATTTTTTCACAGATTTTTCTCCCTGCTCCTCACTCTAGCTGATGATGTCATCCACTCTAGCAAAAACATTCCGCCACATACACACCCATTATAAACCCAGAAATTTGACTAAAAACCTGCTCAACTTTGAGCCTTGATAGTTTAAAAACGGTAAAAGCTGTCGATGAGTGTAGTGAATCCATGAAGAGAAGGCAAGCATACCTCCGTTTTTAGTTTTTAAATGAAGTCTCTCGGTGAAAGTATGCCAGAGCAGTTCATTGTTGAAAATGTCTGTTGAAATTTATTTTTCTTCGGGCCTCCCCATTCATTCTTTATGGGAAATTATTCTCAGTTTTTCGCGAATAAATTCGCGAAAAACACGTGAATCTCTTAGAAAAGACATAGCACACGATTCCCGGCCGAGCCGGTCGTTTTGATACCCGTTTTGTGTGTGTGTGACAAAAACTCTGGGAGGAGAAGCGAGCCAAAAAAAGGGCGTAAGAATAATAATAATAAGAAGAAGAATAAGCGCGGTGGATAACATATAGTGTGCACTTTCAGGCACACTCAATAAGCGCGGTGGATAACATATAGTGTGCACTTTCAGGCACACTCAATTAAAAAAGTGCTGAGTGTGCAGTAGTTTAAAATAGTGAGGAGGTGGAGGAGGATATGGGGACTGTTCTGTACTGTCTTGTCATGTGTAGGAATTATTGAATCGGGCAAAGGATGTAGTGAGTTCGTATAGGGAAAAGGGACCCTGGTCACTCTGCTTCAGAGTTGATCTGAGGGCTATAATGTTTCCTCTGGTCTAGTCTCGGGCATTAATGGTTGAATGGATAGGATTGGACATGCCTGAAGATTCAACCAGCCTCTAGATTCGCTCCTAGCGAATCTCAACAGCCTGCATCTTAAGCTCAAATAAGCACTGTGGTCACTGCCCTCCCAATAATAAATAACTAACCCTAACTCCCAAGTTAGTTTTCTCATTTGTAGCTCATTTATCGGATAGTTATGCTGTTTGCTTAGACAGGGACAAGCCAAGAGAGAAGG
Organism: Collichthys lucidus; assembly: GCA_004119915.2. NCBI lineage: Eukaryota > Metazoa > Chordata > Actinopteri > Sciaenidae > Collichthys > Collichthys lucidus. Next base: position 23,026,859 of record CM014083.1, read on the forward strand.
AAGGAGACAGAGGCAGGGAGAGGGAGAGGGACCACACAAGCAGTCTTAAATAATTTCACTTCTACAGCAACAACTCAGACAGGAAAAATGAGATTCTAATATAGGCATTATTTGAGGAGCCAATAGCTAATAGTTACAGATGGTTATTGCTCATAAGATTGCAAGGAGTTCAGTCTCTTGGGCTGGCACAAGGAGAGGGGTGAGGAGAAATGAGAAATATGTTTTCATAAGTCTTTAACAAGAACTGCTTACGACTTGTTACGCCGCATTGCAGCTCAGATGCAGTTGTGAAATATCCACCCTTTAGAGCCTTTTAAGACGGGATTCTTTTTTTTTCTGCCATTTCTTTGTCATCTTAATTTCACTGCAGCAATAGCCATATTTCACAGTGGTTTTTTCTTGGCCTCCTTGTCTTTCCCATGTGAAAAAGTTTGGAGATGGATTCCCCCTAAGTTTCATTATAAAAAAAAGTGTCAGATTCTCAGGCGAACAATGAGAACACTATTACAAGACTTGGCACAGAAAAGCCTCAAAGGCCTTGGCACAAAAGCCTGTACAAATTGAGAAGATAGAAGTGCAAACTCATTAGCTTACCAGGTTTCCAATCACAGCATTTTTTATGTGCTGGATGTCTCCGTCTGCAGAGCTCTCATCTGATGAGAGCCATTTTGCACAACTTCAAAGGATACAGCTCTCCCTTAGAACTCATGGCTGATGTTTCCAACAGTGATATTTTTGTCAGAACATATAAGGCAGGACGTGCTTCACCTTAAAATCTGTTCTCCTTAATAATTTTGCCCCGTAACCTTTCATCACCAGAGCATGACATCCTGCCTTCTGCTTCCATTTTGGTGAGCACAGAAAATGCTGCATTGTTATACGCGGCCACTCGCTGTTCGCTGAGTGTTTTTTTGCTACTGTGTCAGAAAATGCTTTCACCAAATTTTCTTCAAGCACTTGTTGAGAGTGGGAATCTATCTGTGCCCTTCTAATACGGCTCTAAAAAGACAGCCTAGATATTTCCCAAATGGCATGCAGTATGACACAGAAACAATACTTGACTTTGTGTTTAGGGGCAGAGGCATTTGGAGTCTAGGATGAATCAGGCCGTTTTGATCTCACTTTTCAGCATGCACTTGCTGCGTGGCAAATTTGAAAAGGCCAAATATGAGATAGCAACGTGTTGTAGCCTTGTAACAGGTAGAGGGAGCTTTATATTTTACATAAGAATGCCTATGATATCACCTGCCAACGCTATGCACAACAAAAATGACAAATCCTACTGTAAAATATGCTCTTTGTGATGCAAATGAAGCTCTTGTAAACAAATATGACTTATCACATGTAAGCACATTTGATGTTTGCTCTCCTCCTTATTTTCTCTCTGTATACCCAGCTGGCTATCTCTGCCCCTGCAGTATCAAGTATTTAATCTGCAGTTTGAATATTATGATTGCACTCAATCCTGGATTCATTTACGTAAGTGACTGGATTCAAAACTGCAGCCATACGCACATACGTTCATTGCACCCCGGCTATCAATGTGCTCCACTTTTAATCGTCCCCCCGGGTACACCATATGGGAGATGTTGAAAGATATACTGCTGTCATTCGTGATTCTGTCATTTTTTTTAAAAATGTGCTGTCTTGCACAATGATGGTGTAGGTAAGATATTACCCTATTATCCCATTAAGGTTCGTACCTCAGAATCTGCAGCGTTCATTTTCAGACAGCTCGTCTCCTGCACCATTTTCATGCCGTTCTGAGAGATGCTCCTCTGCGATGCTGCACTACCATCTGCTGGGGAACCAGCAGGCAAAGACAGTCGCAGCAAATGCTCGACTCTTCTTCATCCTCTCTCTCCCTCTCTCTCTCCCTCTCCCTCCCTCTCTCTATAACAGAGAGTCTGTCACTGATGACATTGTACGACTGCTGTGTTTAAATTAGTAGCGGTCTGATAAAAGAATATAAGGGGATCAAATCTCCCTGGACTTAAAATCTTCATATATTGAAGTGCTGTAGCTGTCACAAACCCCCCACTGATATCCCTTAAAACTGACAATAGCCTGCGACAGTCTCATTTATGATTAGGCTGTTGTCTGGTAATATACTAGAGGAGAGTGCTTGACTCCAATGACAGCCAATAGCCACAGCTGTTTGACTCCTCTAAAAGACAGCACAACACATTATGTAATGCAATTATGCATCAACATTAATAGCAGGCAATTGTGCAGGCAACCAGCCAGCTGGGAAAGGTTTCTATAACTGCCAAAAACTGACTCATAAAACAAAAAACAGCCAACCTTTTCCTGTAAGAAGCAAATTCACAGACACACACATGCAGCCACATAAAAAAAAATGTAAGTCATCCCTCTGTGCATGCAGTCGGCCCAGAGACAGTTTAACAAATTGCTATGACATAATTGTAATATTGCTTCCAGTATGTCACGTTGTTAATCTGTATAACTTGGCATACATTCAGTTGCTGTATATTGAGTTCAACCAAAGTGCTACTGCACAGATTCATTGAATTAAGCCTGCATGCATAAAGAAGATGGAGAATAGCTTTGAGCACTTGGTATGTACAATTAGCATAACACTTTTAATTTCAGTATATCCTTTATTATACCCAAAGGATAGCTCCATCAGCAGACTATAGACATGCCCACAGTGTGTACACAGTGGATAAAGGATCACTAAAACAAATATGTTAACAACAAATGTTACATAAATTAACACACATTATCAAAAGCGTTGGGTGTATTCTTAAGAGATATGGAGAGGTCGCAGTATCTGACAAACACTGACTGCGTGGAATAAACAAAAGACAAATCTCTGCAGGCTGAGAACAAACATGACACACACACACACACACACACAAACACACAATGAGATCAGGCTTCAGTGTGTGTGATGAAAACACACACCTAATTTTGGATGTGGATGCTGAACTTGTCGGTCGCACACATGCTCGGAGACTCAGAGAGCCGCTCAAGGTGATGACAGCAGCATCCTGCTGCGTCTCATAACAGCTGCACTCAACCTCCGGACAAGTGTCATATACAAGTGAATATTTCATTCTGTGCAGCCGTGTGTATACATTAAACTGAATCGATTCATGTATGTCTCGGGTTGATATGTACCCTGGTTAGTGCTGTGAATAGTAATCGCACCCCTTGAGGAGATAAACAGTCTCTGCTGCCACCTAGAGGTGTTCAGGGCTGCTTCACCATGCTGCTCATTCTTAAAAACACCAAGAATGTTTTCCACTTACAGACCTGCAGTGAGCTTTTTTTTCTTCTTACAGTTGACAGCAGACTAAAGCATATTAATGCAGTCTCATGCAGTAAATGTACCCAATCACTCCTCCTCTTCACTCACACAATGATTGCTTTAAAGAGGGAGTAAAACTCTGATTTGAAGACTCTCTGAGGCAGGGTTTTATTTTCACTCAGTTCCAAAAGGCCGATGCAGTCTGTGCACATGCCACGGGGAAATGACTTGCAGTCTAAACAGCTGTAAATTTCCGCTGTAGCGCGGCCTCGGCCTATGTCAAGATTTTATAACTCAGATTGATTGGAATTATACAATGCATGCCGTGACTGACTGACTCCACTCAATGGATCTGTAAAAGGAAAAACATCATGCAGGAGCTTGGGTAGTAAAGAAGCCATGATAGATAAAGGCAGGGTTCAGTGGGGGCTAAAAGAAGCACTGCCAACTGAGAAATCTGACGGTGCCAGCGATTTCTGCACACAGGGAGAATTTTATTTCACAATTTATTTCCCAGAATATCACACCAGGTGAATCACCTTTTTATTTTTGGCCTGCTGGGTCTGCAGAACTGGCATGGTCTACTTCAAACATGCCCTGCTACTCATTTGTGCTTTTAACAACTAAGCACCAACCTGTTCAACCTCACTATTCTGCTGTGAACCACTGAGCAGATCTTCTGCCAAAATTGGAGGGTTAAAAAGCAGATCGTATTCAATTTTCAGGATTTTGATTTCAGATATACTACAGCTCATGACGAGCTGTTTTCTCTAAAGTGTTGTGCAAGTTAATGTAGCGTAGTAAAAGGGAATTTGTTAAATGGATCGGAAAGCCAAGTCCTCAGAGGTTCAACACCGGACCCTTATATAGCAAACAGTGAGCTCCTTGAATTCTAATAAGGTAAACCTGCTGAGAGGAGGCTTCACAAGATGCTGTTCATTGCTGTTAGCTGAGAGGATTTTAGGATTTTTCACAGGGGGGAGCCGGTCCAACTGGAATTAGTCCGATAAATCTGAACCTTGCAGAAACTTTAACCATTAAAACTAATCTGAAGTTTAATTGCTTATGGTTATGCTGTGGTTTATTGTCTATAACAACTTTGTAAAGCCCTAAAAGATAATGATTTTATCCAGACTGGACAATTCTAGAAGAGTGACACAAGCACTATAAATTCACACACATTCAATGTCACTTCATTCAATGTCACTTCGTTTCTCGGTTTAAAAGCCAAGTCACACATTTATTCAGCTCATAATTTCATTTACAAGATGTGAACCAATGATCACAGGTTTAGAAAATGTTGCGATCGTGATGACGACAAATTAAACTTGACTTGAAAAAAAAAACTCCACGTATGTCAAGTTACGGAGCTAACTAAATTTGATGGAAGCGATTTCTGATCATTTAATCTTTGATCACAAGATGATAACTGATGACAACATTAGAAGCATCTGTTAGTCTGTTAACATCACGATGTTACAATGATTCGGCTTTCGTCCAATATTCCCAGCATGCATTGTATTTGCGCTAATGCTGCAGAATCCTACCTTACATCTAGTTTCAATGAAGTGAATTTTGTCTCGACTTCTTGTGTGTCTTTTAATGTATGAATTCTAGCTGAGTCATGGGTCTGAGTGATCACACATTTACTCCCACAGTTATTAGTCACACTGACCACGGATGTAAAATCTATATTACTAATACTTGTCTGGATGTGGCTGTTCTGGTTTGGGTGTGTGTGATATGATAAACTAAACCAGAAAATCTTCTTGAGAGAATAATTGTTACTGGAAACCGACCTGACATCACTATGACATAACAATTGTTGACTGAAACTAATACCTCTTAATTGTATTGAGGCCGGTAAATTTACTCTGTGAGTCATTTTTAAGTGTAGGAGAGTGAATTGTTTTTTATTAACTGACTGACTGACACATTGTTAAAAGGAGCATGTGAAACCCAATGCGGCTGACTAGAAATGTACTTTTACTTTTAGCAACAGTGTCACTAGATTTGGCAACTTTTCAGACCCTTTCAAAGGACTTCAGAAACGAGCCTGGCAACAAATCAAGCAACTTTTTGGCCAAACAAGAAGTACTTTCCTTCGGGGAGAGTAGACTACTGCTCGATGAGTCTGTAAACCTCCTGCCTGCTGTGGCTCAGCTGCATCCTGTGATTGTGAAGGAGCACCACATAAAGTAGGCTACCCTATTTTTATTTTCAGCTGAAAGTATTTTTTTTCTTTTCTTTTCTTTGAATATGCTCCAGTGTGTAAGGTTTAGATTCCTCTATTGAAAGAAATGGAATATAATATTCATGAGTCTGTTTTCACTAGTGTATAATTACATGAATCTAAAAATTGTGCCATGTTGACCTACAGTATGTCAGATGTTTCTACAGTAGTCCAGAACAGAAAAAGTATTATCGCATTAATATGAAAGTTGTGCTGCCACCGTAGCTTCTTCTTCATACTTGGGAGGAGAGAGTGAGGTAAGGGTATTATGGTATTCACTTGGACTGCAATCTGCAATCACAGCAGTAGATGCCACTAAATCCTAAATCCTGGACATTTTTAATATAGTAGGTATGGTTTTAGTTGAGGTTTTTTAAGATATTTTGGGGGGCTTTTGAACATTTGTCAGATACAGCTGAAGAGTGACAAGAAAGTAGAGATGTGACACACAGCAAAGGACCACAGGTTGGAGTCAAACACTCTACTGATCTAAGCGGCGCCCCATAGTTAAGGTGTTTTGAAGTGGGGTTTTGTAAGGTACTAGTCTGTGTATTACTTCCACTAGACAGTGGTCTACAGTTTGGAGAAGCAGGAATCCCAGCACAGAAGCAGAGCTTTTTTACCTTGCCGGCAGACTTTTTCTTTGGCACTAACCAACATCCTTGTCTGACTGTGCTGCTGTAACGCTAACGAGCCAAAGACAGACAGGGAAAGAGATGGAGATGACACCGACACTGGCAGGGGTGTCTAAACTGTTCCACAAAGGGCTGGTGTGGTTGCAGGTTTTCCTTCCAACCAATCATCAACACACCAGACTTGACTCTTGACTTTAATCAACTGATCTCAGCCTTCAGAGAGTTGATTGGTCAAACTGTGTGCTCTTGGTTTGTTTGGAACAAAAACCTGCAGCCACACCGGCCCTTTGTGGAACAGTTTGGACACCCCTGTGCTACAGGCTGCATGATCTGGCTTGGGGCTCATGATCTACTAGTTGAGCCAGCAGGGAGCCCTTTTTATGTGTTTAAAATATGTGTTTCTGGTGACCCTGTCCACAACAGTGCATAGCTGTGCTTCTGTCTGCTTCTACAAACTGGGAGCACGCTGACCACCGTCTACTGGAGGTAATTCACAGCTAACCCGCTTCAAAATACTCAAACTATGACTTTAACCAGCACATTTATAATCCTAATTGTTAATTTACTATAGCTTTCATTTTTACACAGTAGTTGAAATATTAAAATTCAGCGGCTGACATTATGCATAATGTTTATAAATTACAACTGTGATTCATTGTTATGAATATTTTTTACAGCCTCTTAGCTCAAATATGTCAGTTTATCTTGTTAAAAACAAGTGCACCAGAGAATAACTGGAACTAATGAAATGGTGGCACACTTCAGGGATGATTTTAAAAGATTGCCTAATGCTTCAGTGTAATCAACATAATGGTTTTGATTTTTTAAGTCTGGGCACGGCATCTAACTTATATAGTAGATTTTTTTTTTTTTAAACCTCAATGTGATTTTATATTAAAACGTGTAAACACCCATCCCCTCATTTTGATAAAAAACTCTACCCTAATTTGATTTAATTAAATGAATGTTGTTGTTTTAATTATTGAGATGAATTTGGTAATGCTGCTTTGAATATTCCTAATTTTTTAACAAAAGCTACTACGTGTTTGTTAGCAACCAATTAAAGTGAGTGTTTTGGATATTAAAAGAAAGAACATAATAATTTGGTTAATGCGCAGCTCTTGCATTTAATATTTACATGTAATATCAGTAAAAGGACGCTGTAGCTGCAAAATGACCACAAGAGGGCAGATGAGGCTCACAAGTACAAACAGCCAGTGAGGAAACCAAGATTGTGAATTCATCTACAGCACCTGTGGGCTGAAAGCTGCTTTAAAGGTCAACTGGATTAACTGGGTGTAAAGTTTTCTTCCAATGCGTTGATGGAAGACATCTGTGACCCCTTTTATCTTACATCCTGTCCTGCAGGGGATGTGTCATGTTGGCTGAAATAGATCAGCACCATGGACAGGGACAGAGCTCGGTTCAGGACCATGGACAGCTCCTGACTAAGTGGAGGACTGTTCACAGCAGAGATTAGATAACATTTGTGATTTTATGAAGTGTGTAACTGATGAAAGGGTGAAAAATAATGGCATGGATTTTGATTGCACTATATTGTACAATACATTGTACAATACAATACATGAAAGGTGACTGTTGTGGGGTTGAGATAGATAGATAGATAGATAGATAGATAGATAGATAGATAGATAGATAGATAGATAGATAGATAGATAGATAGATAGAATAAAGAGCAGTGTCATAGTATGAATACAACTAAAGTTTAATGGATTGACGTAAGAAATATACAAACAGAAATAGACAAACTCTGTACAGTAACTTGTGCAAAAATGTACATCATGCAGTCTTGGTCAGAGAATGAGTCAGTGCAGGTTATGTGTCGAATGTCCACATCCAATATATCCTCTCTCTGCACACAGGGGAGTCAATATAAAATATAAAAGTGCAGACACGCTGCATTTTTTTTATAGTACAGCATTGACGTCATACTTCTCCAGGTTACCTCTTGCAGAGCATGACACATAACGTCCAGATCCACTGCCACAGTTTGCCTACTCATGCTCGGTGAGACCAGATGAGACAGGACAGTGTAACTCAATGAGATGTATCTGGGGTTTCCTCAAACTGGGGAGGAGGGGAGAGGATTTCGCAATCACTCGCCCACTTCAATGAGGATGGCGTCACTGCACCTACGTCAGACAGGGGGTATAAAAAAAAAGGAGGGGGTGGTAGTTAACCCCTTGACTGTAAATCAGCTCAGTGGAACAAAGTGGAGCATGTGGTATCCATGGACAGCTGTATTACAGCAGTTTTAGGCCCTCCAGAAAGAAGCATGACCTGCTGCCATGTTCGATATTCAACCCGAGGGAAATCGTGATTCGATCCGAGCTCATCCTCTTCTCTGATTGGCTGAGACATTCAGTCGTAACGTAATACACGATATACTCACGAGCTCATGCCCACATAGGGTTGAATTTCAATTAAATACTAAGAGCAGATATCACCTTGTGACTGTTTAAGCACCAATACTTGGCGTGGAGTATTAAAGCATTAAAGAACCCGTCTGGTGTTGATGAGCATCCTTAGCTGGTACAAAATAAAAATATATACATACATACAGGACAGCCTTGTTGAATTAACACACCCCCATCTCTTGCATAAAATGGTATCACCCTCATATCACGCTCCTGTTCTGGTCATGCAGTTGTACGCATGTCAGAGTGAGCACACTAAACAGCAATAAGATGGTTTTAAAGGTCTTCCACATCTTATAATTTATAAGGCAACTGTTAATGAGCTAATTGTCTAATTGGGGCGATTAAAAAATAAAGTAAATTACCTTAGACTAATATATCATATGCTTAATAAAAGTCAGTAAGAGTGGTGTAAAGAGTGGAGTGGAGTAAAGTTAAAAACCAAAATGGAGATCCCATGAGAATCCATCTCAAATAGGCTTAGGTTTATTTTATAATAATTGTACCCAGACTGCCGCAGTAAAAAGAGCCCATATTGTTGTGTTAAATGACATTTCTGTATGATATTTCTGCAGTCATGTCACAGCCACATAACGTGATTTTCTTTTCTTTTTTTCCTTTTTTTATCTCTGCTGTAATAGAAAGGGGGAAACGAGGCTGGCTGTGTTCTGTTAAGCTCATTTCTTTGCTGTACCAGTTGACATCTGGGGGTGATCAATAGATGTGGGGGAGAGAGGGAGAAAATGAATAAGACAGAGAGACAGAAAGAGGAGAGGGGGGGTTGGGGGGGGCGTGATAGTCTCAGCCGTACTGTGAAAGGGGGCCGTCCCTGTTGGTGGAGATCAGCCCGAGGAAAGGCCCACCTAGTGATCACTTGAAAATATCTCCCGTTTAGACGATAGTTTGTCTCGACCGTGCGCCTTAACCATAAAGGGGACAAGTTGAAGGCTATTTGTAAATAGGTAAGAAACTCCGTTTTTTATATATTTTACTTCCATGCATTCCTTTATTATCGTTATTTTTTTTCTGAGCATATAGAGGTCACCACCATTTGAGGACCATGCATGTGAGCGTCGTCGGTGGAAGGCACTGGTTTGCACCGTGCCTTTTAAAATTACTTTAAAGCTCTTAACCATCGTTTTTATATTCATACAATAAAAAAATCATCTCGCTTTGCGTTGTCAGATTATCCTCAAGTCTTTCAGATAGGGCGCAGGGATTGAGTCAGGCACGGATGCAAACGTGAGAAATGGTCGACGCCGTCAAACGTAGTAATTTAAGGCTTGACCTGAGACATCCAGGATGGGAGTCTAATACAAGACTATAATACGAGCTCCCTGCCCCTGCAGCCTTGTCTGTTTTATTCAAATCATCAACTCAGATCACATCCCACATGGTTCTACGTTCAAACCGTGATGGGTGCATATATCATCAGTGCAGATCGTGCTTCCCTTCCCCCAGCAAACGTTGTGAAGCTCTTAGCAATACATGCCAACCTTCTCGTATGTAATGTGCTGTACAGTCCCGTTAAAAAAAAAGAAAGGCCTGCGCCTTTCCCCCCGTGCATAGTCCCATGTCATCTCGCTGCCACTGAGAGTAGCATTACATGCGAGCAATAATTAATGAGCGCCTCCACAATTAACCATTTCATTGAAATCCTTGTTTGTCTTTGAATATTTCATGCTTTAACGAGGATGTGAAAAGGGGGTTTGAATGCATGAGTGAACAGAGGGCTTTTACTACAGCCTGATGGCTGGACTGCAGCTGTCAGAATCTACCACAGGAGGCGGTGCCGCCTTCTTTTACCATAACCTATGGTCTTATTATAGAACTCATATCCTTAGAGGTCTGTAGAAATACATGGAAATATGGTACCTACAGCTACCTGTTAACAATATGAGATGCTACAGATCATCTGTGCGTATCAGTGAGATAACGTGTTTACAGCAGTGATGGTGGTGACTGACAGCAGGTGTATGGTTCATCTCTCCACAGTAGCTCGGCCAAGATGGATGTGTTTATGAAGGGTTTGTCTAAAGCGAAAGAGGGGATGGCTGTGGCCGCAGAGAAGACCAAGGAAGGTGTTGCGGTTGCGGCTGAAAAGACTAAAGAAGGAGTCATGTTTGTAGGTAAGATGATCACAAATGTGCTTTTTTATTTCTTCTTTTTTTAACAGGCCTAGTGAGACTCCTAATGTTCCTGCTATATGCAGGAGCAACCACAGATCAGCAGAGAATATTTCATGATTTAGCTCATGCAACATAACCATAAGTCTTGGAACAAATGGTTAAATTATACAGTAACTTGATGTATTTGCACAATAAATAGCAGAATCTGGGTTCTCTCACTTGGGAAAGAAAGCGGCGGGCGGTACTATTGTCTAGTTTTGAACCTCTTTGTTCACCATCATAACACAGTTAGATGACAGTATCACACCCTCATGGTTTCCTCTGTGCCAGTAGATTTTATTGAGCTCACTGTGACTGATATGACAGGTATTTTAGTGTGCACCATGATACAGACTGAATATCAGTTCAGAGCGGTTTATTACAGCAGGGGTAATTTGATGAATCACTCAGCCTGACACTCGATCAATATCTTTGTTTTACTTATGCAGGTTGATGCAGTATTAAACAGTCGGAGATTTCACCCTCTGTGTCAAAACCAGTCTGCAGTATTTACTCCTATAAATATCGGTAGTTCTGAAAAATGAATCGAGTGTTATTTTGATGTAGATGACGTAATATGAGGCTCTTAATGTCCTTATGCCCCCTTGCCTGACTTGACTGGGCTACAGGCAGGAGATGGGAACAGAGGTGGGGGTGGGGAAGCAGGATGGTGGGAGCAGCTCTTGCCACATGTCCGTGCATAGGACGGTGGCAGATTGTAAAACAGTCTCAGCCCACGGTCACCTCCTGGAGACAAACAGACTAAAGGCCTCTGCTTTTGTCCTTTTAAAGTGCAGCTTAGTTTATAATGGACATCAGCACAGCTATCTGCACAGATTAGTGCCACTAGCTCATAATTTTAGAGTGCAATCGCCAAGTATGCGCCTTTAGATTATCATCCCGGACTAATTCATTTGCTTTAGATCATTATTTAAATGAACACATGTGACAGGGAGGTAGATGGACACCCGAGAAACATTGTTTCAGTGTCTTTGATCTTGTGTTCAAAATGAACCCTGAGAAAAGACCAACTTTCGCAGTTGTCATATTCCTGTTCAATGCTTCACTTGTAAAGGCAGTGACATGCATAATTTAATTATCTGTGTTGCTAGGCAATAGTTCAGGATTATTCTTTAATGGTGTGAAATCATTATGAAATAATGAAATTTTAATGTCATGATAACCAGTGCTAACCAGTTCTATTGTCTAATTAATTTGTTTCAAGCCCCATAAAACAAAATGACACTGACCGTGTTGTAGAGAACTTAATTTGAGTCACATAGTGTGGTTTTAGTACTTCCGGAGCTACAGCTAACAATTACTTGCATTAGAAAGTAATCTAAATATTATTTTTGCGATAATTTAATAATCATTTGGAAGCATGCTTATTACAAATGTCCAAAGAGTCCAAGGCGTCGTCTTCCGGGTGCTTGGTTGCTGCTTGTCAACAGTCCAAAACCCAAAGAAAAGCAGAAAAGCAAAATTCTCACTGAAGGGCTTGTCGAAGGTCATATTTGCCATTTTTACTTTAAACTTGTGTCATGTATAGTCATTGTTAAGTGTTTGTTTCATTATCTTTGATGCGATTATATAGAAATACATTTCACCAGCTGTATGTATATACTGGCAAATATCACTGTGTTGTTGTGTGATAAATATTTTATATCCATATTGGCCAGCTCTGCTTGTTAGGTTACAGTTGGTCTGTTAGGGGTGAGAGGGAGGGGGACTAGATGACTCAGGGGACTCAGAGCTGGACACAGGCCCTGGATCCATCCAGCCATTACAGATTGTGTCCGTTAGTTGATGATCTGATCTCAGGAGGCCTAGAGTTCCAGTGACACCACTGCTGGTAGATCTACAGTAACCAGCTTGGATCATTGATCCAGAGACGTTCAGGAGAAGTTGTCAGTATGTCTGTATTTATGCAGAATCCAGTTACCCTACATGTGTAGCACTGTGTCCCTGTCATCATCAGCAGCAGCAGCAGCAGCAGCAGAGCCAAACATGTCAGGCTGCAGTCAAAACATGTGTAGACTCATTTCTACACACATCTTCCTTTTGCCTGTGAAAGTGAATGGAGGCATTTCTGTGGCATTTCTGTGCCTCTGCGTGCTGCTTATAGAGCATGGTGGTGCCCTAGAAAGCTGCGTATGATTTGCTTAAAGGCCTCTCTTGGAGGAGGGGTAAGAGTGATCTGATAGGTCTGTGGCCCACCTTTTGACAACTGCTGCTGCTGCTGCAGACCGCCCACCCAGCTGAGCTGAGCAGTCAGCCTGAGTGAGGCTAGAAAGGAGAGGCGGAAATGAGAAAACCCTGCTGTACTAGATGCCATTTAATGTCACAACTGATTCATTTTGTCTCATTCATAGAGCATGCACTGTATGTACCCTACTATGACATGGTGGAGTGCGCATACAGCGCTACTTTAAAAGCAACGCTATTCCTTATGTGAACACTTGCAGCCACACTGCACAGTCTCAGTCTATATTGTAGCTGCTTCTCTCTACAGTTTATTTTACACAGTCATCAACATGACCACAACATTCTCTGAGAAGGTTAACTATGAGGTGCTTGTAGCGTTTTGACAGCTTATTGATACTACACCACTGTGGTTAAGGTTCGGGTATCATATCATCACATATGCTCTATAAATAATCTGTTAAACATCTTCTGAAATATGCTATGACGCTAATGTATATTCAAAATGTTTGGGTCGTAGTGATTTAATATATGTAAGGGAGTTTACACGTGGAATTAGGTCTTTTTGTTCTCATTTAAAAATCAAAGTGCTGAAAGTGAAAAACAGAAGGTGCTTCCATATTTTGCAACCAACAAGACTGATATATTTCTGGCATGTTATACCATCAGGTGATTCAACAGAATCTTTTTATGAAAAACTAAATCTATTTTTTTATGGTCACTAAATTTGAGCCATTTGGCGCTAAGATTTAGTATTCTGCTTTAATATATTCATTTGCAATTACTAATATTTCTAAGTTCATACCAGCTGTTAGCATCCATTTCCCTTACTGCGGATGTAGCGCAGTAGCTGCACTTGCTTAAATAGATCCTACTCCTCAGATGTTTTGCTCTGAGGCTTGCCTTTTGTTGTGATGGTTTCATACTTCATCATTTTCGTCACTCCTCGGTTTTGCTTTTAAAGGCCCTCGGGGACCAATAAAGCATGTGACTGCTGCACAGTAGAAAGGACGACGAGGCTTGAGTGAGCAAGACCAGTGAGAACACTGTTGATTGCCTCAAATAGCTTGATGGAGTACAGTGTAGATGGATGAGACCTGTCAAAGGTCATAGATTTGAACAATTCAGTGGTTCTGAATCGTTTTTACTCTTCACAGTACAAGTACAAAGAAACCTCGGTGTTGCAGCCATGATTGTCCCCTAGTACGTCTGGAGCTATGGCAAACTAAATAAAATAATAAATTGATATTGCATTACTCGTATGAAGACTAATTGGTTGGTCGGGGCAGTTCAAAGTTGAATAAATACTGCTATCCATCATGTTGAGATACTGTCGTATTTCATGAATCATGTCGTCAGGTGGATGAGATTAAACCTATCCAGGTGGGAAAGTCGGTCAGAAATTATGCATTTTAGAAAAATATAACAGAGGTTATAATTCAGACTAAAAGCTCAGTACTAAAAGTAAAGTTTCCTGCACACACTCACACAAAGAAATGAGTCTTGGAATGCAAAATGTCAAACAAAATGTCTCAAATGTCTTTTAGTACAGAGCTCACATCTTTTCTAACAAATGTATCTTTTTCCTAAATTCAGGTAACAAGGCCAAAGACAGCGTGGGCACAGGTGAGTTTCCTCTTTATTAATCAAACCCGGACATCATCACTGCGGCAGTAAGCTTCATTTCATTACAGTGACACTTACTCCTAACTGGGAAATGGTGAATTGGTAATGGGTGGGGACGGTTTGTGTAAGTAGTTGTTATGTACAATAATCAATTGAGAAACAAAAGAAGGCTAACATCATGTGCATGCTTTTAATCTGATGGTTGTTGGTATAATGTTACGTGTGTTTGTGTGTGTGTGTGTCTTTGCAGTGGCTGAGAAGACCACTGGAGCCATGGGGAACATCGCTGCAGCCACCGGCCTGGTGAAAAAGGACGAGTTCCCAACTGACATGAATGTACGTACTCATACATATTGAAGTGTAACACAGCGGTTTAGTTTCTTCACTGTGTTCCTGTTGTCAAAGTGTTGCAGCTTGTTCACACACTCGGGAAATCAGTCAAACCTTAACTGTGAAATTACGTCAGTGGTGATCGATATATTGTTTTTGAAAAACCCAGACTGACAAAGACTGTAGTGCATATTTAAAAGCTTCATATTATATATACATCTGACATCAGTACATACAACTAGAGCTGCAAGTATTTACAACGTCTCTTAATGAGATTATTAGAATATATTGGACTTTTAGTCCCCAGTATGAATCAAGCTCCAAAAACACCTTTCACTCCCTGTCACAAGGAAATTAAACAAATTAAAGAAGTACAACTAATGGAGTGTAATTTTTATTGCATAAAAATAATGAAATAACTTCAAAAGCTGCTCTGTGCATGCATGGCAACAATGAAACACCAGCTTACAATTATTCTTGATTGAGAATATTTTAGTTTTCACACATGTGCCTGGATGACAAACGTCATTTTGGGATCCAAGGCTCGCTAACAGTTTGGCAACTTGCTCAAAGTAGTGTTCATTAAAGTCTGGACAGGATTGTGCTTGTAGCAGGGCCAGATTTATATAGCAGGAATAAACACGAGCTGAAACTCTCTGAAACTAGCTCACATTCCATCTGTTCTAATCCTTTAAAGTGTTTTTATATGATCATTTTTTAGAAAAAGCTGAATGAGGTTACTTGTGTGTTCAGGTTAAAACATATTTTTCAACTCTGATCAAGGATGAAACACAGTATAATTCAGCTTTCTTCAGCATTTATGCCAAGACTTTCTTTTTCACTTGTTCTGTTGCTGGAAGTTGAGTGCTCCCGAGGATGAATTGTTGCCCTGCGCACAGAGCTGCCTTCTGTCTAATATATATCTTCAGTGCACAGTCTGTTCCACTTTTCAATCTCTGTGGGACTATCAGCTCCCTTTAACACACAATTGTTCTATTCTTGTACTCTGACCCCCTGAAGACCTCTCTCTAAATGTCACCGCTTTCTGTCTCTACTCACGTCACTTCATCCACACTGTGATCATAGAGATGTGGAGGGGGAACCTATTTGACTTGACAAACACAGAACATGGAAAAAAAAATCAACACATAGCCAGGCTTAGAAATTGAGTCAAATACATTTCATTCACAGACCTGTCTGTGTGTCCTTTACTTTCATAGACATGGTCGTGCACTGTCATCATGTTGACATTTTGTCTCTCTGTCAGTGAAACAGGGAGGTCCCCGTCCTGTCTTAAGCCATCATGCCTCAATTGGACTCTCTCCACTGATTTGCTAATCTAGTAAATCTGACAGCCCGCTCTTATCGGCCTCTTGAAGGCAGTATCTCAGTGATAACGCTACTCATTTCAACACCCTGTCAACAGACTGTTGAACTGTTGACATTGTTATGGCATGTGCTGGCTACATTTTGTTCAGTTGTAGCTTATCCTGGTGTATGCAGATAAATCAAAGAATAAATAGGCACTATTTACACCTACATTGATATGATGAAATATTTCACTTAGAATACTTTATATACTTTAAAACTAAGTAATCTTTTTAAGTGATTACAAGGTCTGAACATGATTCCTTGACTCAATTCAAGTGTGACCAATCAGACAACCCTTCCTCTTCTTTATAATCACATAAGCAGCCTTTTCTCTGGCAGACTTTTGTGGTGGTTCCACGTTGTCCAGCATTTAAGGCCATGCTAATCATGTTTGGTGGGCTTAAAGCAATAACACCAGCTTGATACAGTGCATGGGATTATGGTCTGTTCTTCTTTGACCTAATTGACTTGATTAGTGCCGGGTTTAAAAATAAATGTGTGGTGACCCACTAGCTTTGTTTTCAGGGCTCGTAGTAGCAGGTGTAGCAGTGATGGAGCGCTGTTTTCTTCAGCTCTCAGATGAACATACAGTTTGTTTACACCCACTGTGGTCAGGGTTCACAGCCTCAAGATGTCAAGTTATTAGTTTTTCAGAGTTACCTAAAATATTAAAAGATAAGGCAGCTGATGTATGTTTTTCTAACCATCAATGAAACCCATAAAAACACCAGAACTAGAATTGAATTGTTTTTGTTTTTGCTTTTTTTTTTAATCTAAAGGTCGATATTTTTCATTCTTCTGTGAAAAAAACTGTCAGATCATTAGGCCATGATAGCTTTAGTTTTAATTATTTTTTTAATATTATTTCACCAAATTTGTATTAGTCCACAGCTAAAAATAGTCCTCAATTAATGTAATATTTCCTCCTTTAATTTCCTCCTGTTTTCTGTAAACCACACCACCAAACTATTAAATTATGCATCCGTTACCCTTTTTTAATATGAAGCTATATATTTGTTAGCGATCCTTAAAAATTCAGATAAAACCAGTATGCATTGGGATAACTGCGCCAGACTGGAGAAAGTGAGAGCATTGTTGCTTTTGGTCTTTATCTGCCCCGGGTGCATATTAACATGCTCACAATGAGAACGCTTACCGGTGTTAAGCAGGTGTTGTTGTTAGCATGTTAACATTCTAATATTTACTTATTAGCTCTTGTGTGGCACCGATAATGGTGAATAAAGTTCAGTGAATAGAGTACAATTCATCCCAAAGGGATGATGCACGTCTGCACAGCATTTCATGGCATTCCATTAAGTTGTTCAGATATTTCAGACTGGACCAAGGTGGTGGAACGTCCAACAGACAGACAGACAGACCGACCCTAGGGCCATGCTGTTGGCTTCAGGTCATTTAGCAATATCCTAAGTACACTGTTTTAAAGGTATTTCCAGAATCCACTTCTAACCATCTGGATGAAAGAATACTCTGTCCCCTGCGCAAAAAAAGAGAGATTATTGCATTTCTTATTCCAAAACAAGAGAGTAGCCACAGAGGACAGACATTCTGTCTAAAACTTTAAGATTTCTACCACTTATATATATATTTTTTATTGTACAATAAGAAAATATGAAATTACCAGCTACCTGAATTACCAATGCAGCCAAAAATCTTTTTTATTGTGCAACAGACCGAATACTTTTCATGCAAATATCTTTGGGGGTCTTTTGGGATTCTGTGAAAATCTTCAGAACACAGCCACTTCACAGACAATTCATAAGCGGCACAAACTGGAGTCTTTTTATAAGATTTGTTGACAATAAGGAAAATATAGAGTAATGCCGACATCATCCTTTAAGTCCAAGTAAGTACTTAATATGTATAGTTGCTTCTGTTAACGTAGATCGTCACTTCATTTCTCTGTCTCTGTCTCTGCAGCCTGAGGAGTATGGGCAGGAGGCCATGGAGGGCCAGGGAGAGGGAATGCTGGAGCCAGAAGGAGAGACATATGATGAGACCCAGCAGGTAACCAGCCTACACGACAGAAAGCACATACATGTCTGCACGTCGCCATATGATCTGAATGTAAATACTCTTTGTATGTTTTCTGGAACGCCTGTGAAAAATGATCTGTAAATCCGTGGACTACTGTCGAGGATAAGTCCCATTCATTTACAGTAGTAGTCTCATCAGTATTCGCCGGCTTTGCATGGTTACACAGTTTAGTTGTATTGCATTTCAATAGCCCTCCTCACTTGCCCTCCACTTCTGTCCCACACAAACACTACAGCTCATGCTGTGGTTCTTCTTCTTTTTTTTTCCCTAGAAATGAAAGCAGAGGGCTTAACCAGCCAATTGCCACTTCGCTAATACAGTGAATATAGCACCACCTACCTACACTGAGCACTGGGTGCGTGTGTGTATGCCCTTGTGTGTGTGTGTGTGTGTGGAGGAGGGATGTGTGTCTGACACAGATGGTTATTTTTGGAATATGGCTGACAGGGGCGAGACAAACTGTGCACAATCTATTGCTTTGAAAACAGATTTTAAATAGCTGGGAGTAAATAAAAACATCACATGATGCACACAACGTCGTAAAAAGACAGTTTTACTAGTATTTACAATATCGCCATTTAAAGCAGTGGTTATGTGTTCACAAACCTGTTCTTGTAGAATATCAGATTATTCAGAATCTGATTCAGATGGAGGAAGATTTGATATGAGATGAAGCATGATCTCTGATAATGTTCAATTTATTTAGTGGATTCGGTGGAGTTTTCTTTTCGTTCCCGTCTGCAGCCTCCATCAGCAGATTATTGCATTAATCAGTTTAAGGAGTGAAATGGAGATATTCCCTGAGATGCAAATTAAAAGTGAATTTCTCAGAGGCAGCAGCTTGTATCATCCATGTCCTCCTCCATCTCTCTCTCTCTACTCCTCCGCATCTCTTTCCCCTCCCCCATCCTTTGCAACACCAGCGATGTGCGAGCTCTGACTGAATGGGTGTGGTGATGACGCTTTCTGCCTCAGTGCATTGTGGGTAATGTCAGGGTCTCCCTGCATTGCTGTAAATATGGAGTGCTGCAGAGTGAACCAAGGAGGATTTTTCAGGGATGATTGGAGATAAAAATCCATCTCATCTAGTTTCACTTGTTGTTTTCTTAATACATCAGATGACTTAAGAGTGTTGAACATTCCTGGTGGCTGCGTTATTTATTTATTTCTAATGATCATGTGCGTGGAGGAGGCGTGTGCAGAGTTACAAGGATGCTGGGAATGTGCTCACGACACGTCCTTGAAGTTGGTGTAGGCTTGTGCTGCCCTCTGCAGGCTGAAGAGTGGCACTGACGCAGCAGAGGAGCTCACAGCTGGGATGGAGTGACATCATTACCTTCAGCAGAGAGAAATCATGTGCCCACTGTTTTATGTAATCTCAGATTTAAGTAGAATTTCATGCGATTAGGTTTTAATTTAAGTCTTAAATTTGGAGTTTTCTCTCTGCTGCTTCTCTCAAAATCAAATCTTTTGTTGTTGTTTTTTCACAGGAGAGCCAGGACTATGAGCCAGAAGCGTAAAAGAATCAGCCCGAGCCACCATCCAACCAGCAGCACAATAATATTTCTAACAATAAAAAGGACAAATGCTGAAACTATTACAATTATACCCCCGTTGCAAAAAACGACAAAAAAGCATTCCCACTGAAAAATGTTCTTCCTTCAAGACAAATCTTTTATTATTATATATTGTAAATGTCATGTTATTAATGTAATGTGTTGGGTGTAGGTATTTATTGAGATGTAGGATTTGTCCTCTCTGTCTCATTTCCTTGATTCCCTCCCAATGAAATGAGACCAGAGCCTGGGCTTGTGACTTTGTACTTGTGTGTATCTGTATTTAGAAATGTGCAATAGATGTTCATCATCTTCCAATGAGACATTGGGAGAGGAAAAAATAAATATGTCCGGTTGCAAGCAGATATGGAAACAATAATATCCTCTTAAATGTCGACAATGCCTGTTTGTGGGTTATTTATTTTTGCATTTCTTTGGAAATTTCTTTAAACATTTTTGAAGTAAGAGTTTTTTACATTGTATCTTTATAGTTGCTTGTGAAATCATTCCAGTAAACTATCTGTTAGAAATGGACAGAGTATACATGTTTGTGTGTGTGCGCGTGTTTGTGTGTACTGAAGATTTTAACAAGTTAAAGTCAATATATTATGTCTTGAAATCATAATGGTTGTCATATCAATATGTGCTTTAAATTGCAGGACTTGTCAATATAACGGTTTATGTGTTAAGCCAGACATACATTCCTCTGTAAATAAAAAGTAAAAAAAGAAACCATTTGTTACTGTTGTTTGATCGTGTTTAACTTTTGCCATTGGTCACTCGTTAGATTTTAAACCTCTTGTAATTGTGCTCTGTCTGCCTGTTAGTCTAAATGTGGATCTATTAGGCACCTCCAAGCTCATGTTTTCTGTTTTGCTCACTCTTGTCTGCGGGGTTTATTACAGGATGTGTGAAATCTGCTGAGCACGCTCTGCCCCTTTGGCAGGATGCTGCCATAGCTGGGATGCCGGTCTGATCAGGCCTCTTTGGGTGGGTTTTGTTTGGGTTAATCCGACTGGAACGTGCAAGCTCTGTGGTGTCTGGCTCAAACAGAGGATATTAAACGGCTGCTGTCGGCTCAGATGGATGTGCGAATGCTGCAGGGACAGAGACAAGAGCCATGGCCTCATTCAAGAAGTCTTTTGAGGGCCTTAAAGGCACGAGTCAATCGGCCGTGAAAGGAGTCACCGACACTACAGGTACAGAACTAGAGCTGTAAGATGACACAGATCTGGCACGCAGAGAAAAAGCCTTTTTCCTGATTGAGGAACTTGATATTCAAACATTTTTTTCACATGTTTTAATTGTCTTTTACGTGTCAAGTCTTAGACATTTCAACAGATTTTTACTTGTGTGGTCACTCATTGTAAGTCCCTGTGATGTGTTTCCAGTAAAGGCAGCCCAAGAAGCTGTGCAGCAGGTGGCAGACTCCTCCAAAGAAACAGCCAACACAGGTAAAGTGCAGAAACCTTTGTCTTTGAAGCTTTATTATTTTTAGGAGAGAGGAGCACAGACCCAAACTGTCAGAGGATCAAAAAAATTAATGTTTAATGGTTGATGAAAAATCTCTGAGCTGGAAACTGTGATGAAATGCATGTGGAATTCAAGTGATAATGCAAACACTATAAACTAAATCATTTGACTGCATAAGCAGTCATGTGTGATTCAAGACTATGGAGACAGAAATTCACTCAAATGTACGGAGCTAATATTAGAGACTGAATCTTCAAAATGTTTAAGGAACCGAGTAAATACAGCTTTTCATAAACATGCTTACGTTTTATAGTCTTAATAAACTTTATGATGATGATTTTATTTTTTAACTTCCTGGTTGTTTTTCTTCTGCTTCACTCTGACTCTTTGAAGCTGCTCAAGAAGCTGGCAAACAGACTCAAGCAGCCATAGGACAAGTTGCGGGCAAAGCCTCGGACGCCATCAAGGAGTTTGGCCAGAAATTGGAGCCCAAATGATCCCTGAAAATGTGTAGCTGAAAAACTGGAGCCAACTTATCTGATCATCCGGACGTGTAATAATGTTGGGATGGCGTCAAAGAAAAAGATATATACAGTACATATATATAACATTCCAAAGGAAATGTTTATAAAGTGTCTTTTTTCATTATTTTCCTCTCTCTTTTAAACGTGTGTTTCTTGCTTTATTACAGATTATATGTGATTATTTTTGGCGAATAAAAACAGACACCAACTTGTTTCTCATTTTTTTTTAAATGTGATATCCTGTCACACACCGTAGAGCTAACACTGTTAGCAGCTGGAAGCTGTCTGTCTGTCTGTCTGTCTGTCTGTCTGTCTGTCTGTCTGTCTGTCTGTCTGTCTGTCTGTCTGTCTGTCTGTCTGTCTGTCTGTCTGTCTGTCTGTCTGTCTGTCTAAGCTGCATGCATCCTGTGTTTTTTTTAGCTGTGGCGAGGGCTCGTCATCAATTTACCACGGTCATTATTACAGACACATTGCTGAAAAGATGGCCTTTGGCAGGCTGATGGCTCCTGATGAGAATGTGATCAGCGCTGTCTACCTTGGCCCTCGGCAGCACACCTCCCTCCGTCACACTACGCGGTTGCTAGGCAACAGCTCTCTGTGGCAGCCAGGGATTGGTGGAAGCCTTTGAATTAATGGTGAGAATACTTCTGTCAGTACACAGTGTTCTGGCCAAGCTGCAGCCCACCGCTACAGTCGAACCAAAAAAGGGAAGATTCTCAAAAATGTAAGGGAATATATAGCATAATTTCCTCAGTCCCACACAATTACTCGAGGCGAGCGATATCACTGAGGCTCTAGAGAAATATGTGTCGCAAATCAGAGTGGTTGGGAGGGTGGAATGGTGTGATGTGGTTTACAAGTGTTTGTTTGTGTGGGAGGCACAGCTCTGCTTCCTCCAGGCGCCTTCAGCTGATATTCCCTGCTCTCTTTTCATGCACTTTGATTGCTGCAGCAGAACACACACTTTTGATCATATTTCACTAATTTCCTCCACAAACTCTGTTTTCCCTGGCCCTGTAATGAGCTTGCGGTGATGTGCCTCCACAAAACAAAATCTGAATTTGAGGGAAGTGTCTTCGACTGTGATCGCACTTTGATTGGTCAAAGAAACTTAGCCTTCAAAGACACACACATTGCTTTCGTAGTTAAAAGTAGTGATGCATCATTAAGGAGAGAAATGCCTCTTCTGCACACTTCACCCTCCCTTCGGAAGCCCTCACACTCATCATCCGTAGTGACATGAAAGCTTTTATCTCCAATTTCATGCCCCTTCTGAAATTTCTCCAGCAAAGCCAGTTCATCAGTTCACAGGTTTAAATCTCTCTTCACATAGTTGCCATTGTGTTGCTATGAGAACCTGGAGTTAATTACTATGATTTACTGATGATTAGAGAGCTGAACAGAGATTTTGTCATTACGTTACCACACACTGGCAGAACCAGACCGTGGTTTCCAGGGAAACTGGAAATGTGAAGCTTTTCAATAGACACAGCCACAGCTTTAAGAGCGAGGATTGCCTAAGATAGATTCTTCTAGAGACGAACCTGTAGCCACTGCAATCACTATCAATCACCAGGGGAGATATACGGACAGATGTGGGTCCCGATCAACAAGGAGATTTGCTACGTTTGACCCAAATTTGGGAGAGTTATGGGGAGACTTCAGTCTGACTTAGACTGCTGAGGTACGTCCGTTACTCGTGATTTGCTGCAATTTGTTTGATATGTTTGTTTTCATAGTTAAAATTTGATGTACTCTCATTGTGAATGACTTTGGTTTTATGTGATTGTAGATTAAAACAGAACTTGAATATGAACTGTGTGGATATATATTTTAGGTTAAAGGAAGGTATCTGTCGATTGTGATTTCCATCCTTTTAAAATGAACTTTGATCATGCGTTCAGTAATAATGAGGAATATCCCACATTACAGTGTCCTATAGTGCTAAATAAGCATGTGAATAATTTCAATCAATAGCAACAATGAAGTTGGTTGCATGCCAGTTTTTGGATTCCTGTCACCGATCATCATATGACAGAATATTTTATCACAAAAACAAACCGTCGTTTTTTTCCTCCTCTCATGCTGGAGCTTGTTGTTAGAGCTACTATATATATATATATATATTGTATATGATACAATCAGTGTATCATCGCTGTGTTATTCTCTGCAGGTATTCCACCACTTTATGCAGAGACAAAATGGGAAGTCTTAAGGATGAGATGCGAGGTTTAAGAGAGGACCACAAGCCTTGTGAGAAGGCAGAAGATGGACAGCATCCATGCGGTTCAGATGGCGACGCTGTGCAAGAGGAACCTCAGATTAACACAAGCCAAGAGTCAACAAGTCAAGAGGACTGCGAGTCTAAACCTAACGCAAATGCTAGCTACAATGGGGAGAGAGACAAGAGTCGGATAACCAAAGATCAAGAGCTTTCAGGAGGGGTTTGTGACAATGCAGGCCGATCAGACTCTATAGGAGTTAAAGACTCTGCAAAGACTAACGAACCAACAGCAGCTGCACACAACGACATGACAATCACTAACAAGTTTCTAAGTGATAGAGATGAAGATGGTGAAATTCAGGTGGAAAAGGATCAAATCAAAGCTCATGACAGAGAAAAAGAGCCAGAAATTGAGAATATTCTGGTGCCTGTACCAGCGACTCCAGGCCCCTCAGATCCATGGTCCCCAGCTCCTGCTGGCCAGCATCACATGCGCACACAGGTCAGCCTGGAGGTGGTCCAGTGTTGCTCCGCAGCCACCAGCCCCATGACGCCTCCCGAGGGCGGCCATTCCTTCTTCTTCCCAAGCTCTTTTGGGAGATCCGGAGCTGTGGGTGCTGGCACTAAAGACGCTGAGCTACAGGTGGGACAGCAGGTGGAGTTGCTGCTCTGTTGCCACATCCCCCATGACTCCAAAGACACCATCCACCACCGCTTTCCCAGAACTTATCGGGACAGAGTCGTGGCAGAAGGTGAAAAAGAGTGAGGGGCAGAGGGAGAGTGGCCAACAAGATAGTTTCCCTGCGACAAAAAGTCCAGCAGAGGCTGAATCAAAGATATCCGGAGCTTTGAAATTTACCACATCAAAGGAGTCGACTGAAGACTTCAGCTCAAATGCATCTCCAGAGATCTCTGCCAGCTGCCAGCTGAGAGATTCACAAGTAACTCAGAAAGATAGTAATCAGCAATGTAAACAGCAGAGGATGGGAAGTTTGGATCAAGACATTACAATCCTGGTGACTAACTATGACAACAATGAGGAGAAAGAAGAAGAGACATCTATTTATCTGATAGAGCCAGACATGGTCAAAATAGATGAACACGAGGAGCTCAGAGAGAGCAACGGTGACGTAAAGAGGGAGAATAGAAATGAAAACATCTTCACAGAAACAGCTGCTCCAGAGCACACACCGGACACCTCAGACAAAGCTGTTTGTGATGAAGCAAAAACAGACATGAAATGTGAAAAGTCAGAGGTCAAAGACAACCAAGGTGCACATGAACAGCTCAGAGACGTTTCCATGACAAAGCCCTCTTACCCTGAATCTCCAGCTCCCTTCGGCTGCCACAACATCCGCACACAGGTGAGCCTCGAGGTGGTGCAGTGTCAGTCTGCGGCTACCAGCCCCATGACCCCTCCTGAGGGGGACCAAGCCTTCTATTTCCCGAGCTCCTTTGGGACATGTGCAGCTGTGGGTACAGAGACTAAAGATGCTGAGCTGCAGGTGGGTCAGCAGGTGGAGTTTCGCTCTGTCGCTACAGCACCTATGACCCCAAGAACACCCACCACCACAACCTTTCCGGAGTTCAGGAAGGAAGCCAGCACTGAGGAGAAGATAGTGGAGGAAGAGGAGGATAAAAAGGAGCAGGAGGTGGAGAACAAAGAAGAAGTTGTTAAAGAGGAGGAGGAAGTAACCAAAGAGAAAAAGGTGGAAGCAGCTAAAGAGGATACAAAGGAGGACGGAAGAAATTGTAAGGACAAATGTGAGGAGCCAGTGCAGGAAGTGAGCTGGGATGAAAAGGGGATGACGTGGGAGGTGTACGGGGCTGTGGTGGAGGTGACAGTGCTGGGCTCAGCCATCCAGAAACACCTGGAGAAACAGGTGAAGAAGAGGCAGCCATCCATGCCTCCTCCTCCTCCGCTCAACCCCTCAGCCATACCCCTCTCTTCAGAGTCTACCCGAGGAGGTTCAGGTAAAAGCCGGGTGGGGAAGAGGGGAGAGCAAGATGGGGAGGTGACCCGACGCAGAAGAAACCCCTTCCGTCTCATGATGGAGAACATACAGCAGCCACACTGTTGCTCCAAAGCTCATACGACAGAGTGACAACGACAACAACAGCTGGTTGGGGAAAAGAAAACCTGTGCTGGAAAATCGCATGACATCTGGTATGCGTGGCTGTGATACAGTGCATTCACTGACTTCCTTCAAAGTGGCACTGTCTCGAGAAGCAAATCACCTCCTCACACGAGACAAAAAGCACAAGAGCGTTTAATGTACAATTTCTATCACGGAGCATTGATCACTGAGAATTAGCCATACAAGATTTTTTGTTTTTTATTGCTGTTGTTTTTTTTCCATGTTTGGAAAAATGAGCCTGATATATCAATGTCATCATGAGCTCTTCTCTAATGTTTTTCACCCAGGCCATTCAATTGTCCATGAGTCATTTTAGCTGTTGAAGCTTTTTTTTATGCACCTCAGGCAATATGAAGCCATGGCAATCCTTCTCTCGGCTGCTGAACGCAGTTACAGTTGAGAGGGATGATAGCAGAGTGACAGTTTTCGAGTGTGATTTTGACCCCATGGTCAGTCACTACACCCTGGAGGTCATTTTTTGAATGTATGGAAGTTAAAATTGGTCTAAATGTTGCCTTGGTCTTTGTTCGAGAGGAGCCCTTATCACGAGGGCAGGCTCTTTTTTATGGCTTATATTCTGCTTTTAGATTTGGCACAACGTTTTGACTTGTTTGTATTGTGAAAAGTATAAAGCTGTACCAATGATGAGCACAATCATGATTATTTGAGAAAAGTAATAACTCATGAGATGAGGGTATTTTCAGTCATTGCTACTTAGTGTATTTTAATGCCATGATTAAGTGATTAAGTTGTAATTATGTGATGAAACCTATTTTGAATGTGTTTTAATTCAGCAGTTGTTACAGTGTTAGTGATGTTGGTGTTCGTACATTAACTTCAAAAATGAGGGATCAAATCCGCATTTGGAGAAATTGATTTTATTTGCGGATTGCACTTGTGATACATTCATTTAGATGTCAGTAAACAATTTTTTTGAAAACTCTTCAATCTGCTGCTTATAGAAAGTCACACTGCATGAGGTTTTATTTCAACAAGATTCTCAAATTCAAAGGAAACACTGACAAATTAATCACTCATAACCTTTTGGCTGATGTGCAGTCATAAATGAAGATTTCATTCATGCCTTGACATTATGCAACATTTTTTGTTTTTCTCTTGTTTCTTTCTAGTAGCATCAGCTGCAACAAAGATTAGCATTGTGTGTTGATATGACTTACAATAGTTTATTCAAAGCAACCTAAACAGTTTTTAAACCGCCGCTTAATATATTAACAAAAATAAAGCGATTCAAGTGTGCAACAAACAGTTGTTTTGCTTCTGTTCAATCTTTCATTGTATAGATAAGATTTATATAGAGACAGTTAAGAGACAGCTATGGTAAATGTCTCCTGGCAGTAGCTTCATCCTCATGAAAGTCACATCAATCAACTCAAAAGAGCAAATAAACATATTTCCTGTATGAGCATAGTTCAACTGTTGGACAAACAAAAATAGTTCTCAATTCAATAACCAAAAAAATGAACTATGTGGTATCATTATATTTTGGTTTTGTTGTTCGTCCTTCAACTGAACGTTTACATGAAGCAAATTTCATTTAACACTTTAGATGCCATGAATCTTGTGCATAATATGAATAATACATTGGTCAGAAGAGAAGGCTATTTCAAGACACGTGGGGTTCATACAATACCATCAACATGTTTGCGATCAATTTGGTTAGCCTGATTCCAGAGAAGCAACATATGTCCATCTGAGGCCTGTCACTGCCGTCACAGGTCTGTAGTGTCGAACGCAGGGTTACTCAGACTCATGTCAGCATTGCCGGTGGTTTTCTTCTTGCCCCGCTGAGCCAGTGCTGCACCCAGAGGCTCGATGTACTCTGGTGGCCCGTTGTCCTCCTCCTCCTCCTCCTCAATCATATGCTAATTAAGAGCAGAGAAATTTTAAAATTAAACTACATTCTAATAAGTAGAAATGAAGACGGACTTTAATGTAAACTCACCATCGTAGATTTTGTTTCATTTTCATTGCTCATATAATCACTGTAGTCCAGGGAGTTGAGGCTTTAGAGGAAAAAGAAGAGAGAGTTTTTCATTTTTCTCATATCATTATTTAGGTTTTTGAACTGAAATCAAGGTCACATGCCAACACTGGGAACCGGAAGCCAGCTCTCCATCACAGCATGTTGCAGTGAGCACACAGGGACAAAATGTTCACCTGGAAACAAGCCCAGTTTATTAACCAGCACTGCTACAGAGTGGAGAGTGACGTCCTGTGTCACTGTGAGCCACCACCTTGTCAAACTGCGGTGACTGAGCGAATAACAGCTATCAGCAGATGGTGGAGACAGTCACGGAGAGCTTTTCTTTACCTGACTTTGTCCACATCTGAGCTCTCCCCGTCCAAGCCCAGGACCATGGCTGTGTCATAGTTGAGGTTTAGAACAGGATTAGCCCTGTGAGCAAATAAAGACATACTCAGTCAGAGAAATGTAACATGTTATCTCATTTATTCATTTATATATCTGGTTAATGCCGTCGTGTCCTCACCCCTCCATGGTGTATTTGTTGGTTCCAGGCACCACAGGACCACTTTTCTGGTTGTCAGAAGTCACCATGGCTGCAGAGTTCATGGCTTTAGCTGCCTTCAGCTTACGTCCGTAGCTGTAGTGTGAAGTGAGCTGATTAGTAAACAGACCTCTCATAGATGTTTTTAGATCAATGTGGCTTTACTGGAATAAACTGTATGGTTAATAACTAGCTGTCCTGCCCAATCCTCTGCTTAACTTTATTTCAAATCCCTTTTCTTACTTTCTGCGAGTGCACAGCAGAGAAGTGGTGAGTACAGCCAGCACGATGAGGAGGCCTCCCACCATCCCCATCAGAACGAACTTCACAGGATCAGTCTGTACTTCTACTACAGGAGGCGGACCCTTGAAACAGAAGTAAGAAATCAATCTTTAGTATATTGTTGTCTGTGGACCGGTAAGGTTTCATTTACACTTCTCGTCATCGGATCTAACCATAGTTCTAAAACATTTTGCAAATATCATTAAGAAATTACACTAAAATACACAAAAAAAAACACATAATATAATATTTAGAATTAGTTGTATCTTACTTGAAAATTATTGTGCTATAAAACTTCTCTGTCATCATTTTTTTATTTATTTGTAAATTACAGTAATGATTAATCAAATTGTAATTATTTAATGGTTCAGACCCCAAATCTATTCCCCTGGCTGCTCCTTTGCTACCATTTAACTGTTCAACTAAACAAAACCCAAAGTAAAATAAAGTACAACCATTATTATAATAATAAAACTAACTTTAAATTACTCTATGACTTTACAGCAAAATGTTTTTTTTTTTTAAATGTCATTGATTTTATCTTCCAATGAGGCTTTTGAAAAAAAATATTCCTATGGTCAGGCTTATTTAAATTCACCTGGATCAGATATTCTCCACCATAGCGTTCTTAATCAGACACAACATTTTAAAAAAACAGTAGTATTAGTGATCATGCTATGATTTAGTCACTTGGAGATACAAGTGGCATGTAATGCTGCTTTCATGACATCGAGAAAGTATGACATGACAGGCTGTACTTACAATGTTCTTGAGGCCAAGCTGTGCCAGTGTAGGATGATACTCAGGCTCAGAGAGCATTATTGTCACTTGACTATCAGTGAGAGCAGTCCCGTTGGGGTAGACGAAATATGCCATGACGATAGTAATTTCTGAAGCCCTGAGAGGAGAATACAACTTACTTACACACTTAAAATAATGATCCTGAAATCTAAAATCAGCTTGTGGTGCTACAATTATCATTTATAATTATCATCAGTTCATCCTTGAAAATATGATTGTCTACAGGAACACTGGCACCACCTAGTGGACAACAGTCTATGCCTACAAGTGCAAAGGAACTTGCCTGGAGGTGCCAGACTTGACTGAAACAATTTCAACAGAAGTCTTGGTGGCCGTAGTAAGCGCCCTGGAAATGCAGAGATCAGATATAATAACAAACCCCACAATGAGAAACAAAACCGATTTAAGTGTTAACTACATTTTTTTTTAAAAAGAGAGAATTCAGGTTGAATTATTCAAGTACCTGGTGATTTCATCTTTGTCTTTTATAACGTCTGCTTCAGAACGTGTGAATTCAAGAGTAATTTTGTACGATTCATCAATTGAGAAGATCTGCAAAATAACAGAAAAAGTTATTAACACTGGCTAAAGGCTCATATTTTACTGTCTATCCAGACGTCTACAACACAAAAGTGTCACTACATGAATGCAAAACCACCAATTAATCATTTCAGTCACTCACATCCAGTTTGGTGCTGGTGGAAAGGCCACCGCTGTCCGTTGCAGTCACTGTTACCAAATACTTCCCTTTCAGTTCCAGATTAAGCGGCTCAGTTGTTCTGTAGAAAGTGGAATAAATCGTGAATCAATAACACCGGACTAAAGACACACAAATAGTTTTTTTTTGATTGTTTTCTGTATGGTCAGTTTGTGAGTCTTTGTTGCAGTTCTGTGTCTCTTCATAGTCCGTGGCTATTTGTAATTGTTTAGTTTTTTTCTGCTGTCATTTTGTGTGTCTTTGTGATCACTTTGTGCCTCTTTGTGTTTATTTGACTTAGTTGTTGTTCTATTGAGCCTGCAATAAGAACCATTCAGTCATTTCAAACAAAGGCTCAGTCCAAGGGGTCCCTCTGACGCTTTTAGCACCTATTTACCGGTAAATACCAAAGCTTGTGAGAAAACTCAAACTCATGTTTACAGCAGAATGATGTGCATTGTGATGCTGATGGTTGACTTTATACTCACTGAATAATTCCAACATAAATGTCCTTTTGTTGTGTGGTGACGGCCTCAAACGGTGTCCTCATGTCACTCGTAACATTGTCGGTGTTCACAAATTGGACAGTTGTTACTTTGAACTCAATCTGCCTATTTATTGCAGAGTCGCGGTCTGTAGCCTGGGAGCAACAAGAGATACAAGAATGTGCAGACATCATGTCACATATCTCATTATCTCATTAACAAGCTAAAATCATGTCGTATGTAAATTCATGTTTTTAGAGTTGTTGTTTTTTTATGCATACTCACAGTGACTCCTGCAACCGATGTTCCCTTACTTGCACTTTCTGACACCACAACTAAAATCCAAAGAAGGATAAAATCAGGATTAACGGAAAACAACGACTAAATTCAGCCCAGAAGTCGCATATTTACAACTTTTACATCTGTTCAAAAGAAGCATAACAGCTACCAAGCTTGCATGTCAACAGAGCTGTCATAAAGAACATGTAATATGACTGAGTGCTGGGGAACAAAATTGGTAAATGGGCGATGATTTTAATTGTTTTATTAAAATACGGCAAAGTACTGGAAGTTTAACCATAACCCAGCTATGAACTCACCAAACACAGCATCTGAGTAAATGAATTCTGGAGCATTGTCGTTGATGTCTTCAATGTTGATCACTAAAATCCCTGAAATAAGTCAAAGAACATTTAAAAGCGTTATGTTTGTGTTTATGTCTGTATTTGACGACTTCTTTCATTTGATGCTCTTATGCTTTTACAATAAGTACTATCGACAAATAGTCCTGACCTGTTGTGGCACTGTTGTTTTCTCCTTTCTCTGTGAACTCATCTTCAACCTGAGCTTCTATAATCACCTGGTCACATTGTTCATAATCCAGTTTTTTTTCCGAGTTGAGTCTGACTTTCCCTGTTGGATCCAGGATAAAGTTACTGCAGGGTGTCAGAGAACCATTGCATCTGCATTTCATGGATTCCAGTTTGTAGACCAGTGAGTGGTTTCCATCTTTGTCCATTCCTTCAAAACTTCCAACAACCTCAGTGATGGTGGTGTTCTCCTTCACAGTCACTGGGTCTGATGGCTTGAATTCGGGCCTCTCATCATTCACATCCAACACACTCACATCAACCATCACTTCAGCTTCTTCCTGTTCCAGATCTGTTGCCAATACCCGCAGTTTATATTGCTTTCGAGCGCTTTCGTAGTCCAGCTCAATGTCTGGATCCACGGTGATGTCTCCCCTGAAACCCCGCTCGTCTGGAAAGGAGCGAATGATGAAGCTGCCGAAGCTTCCATCAATGATGCTAAAAGAAATGCGGTTAAAGTCTATCGTTTGGTCCAAGTCTTCAGCGTAAACAGAACCAACATGCGCACCTGGTTGGATGAAAAAATACAATTAAACCACGACCACAAAGTGATGAACAGTTGAAAGTGCTTTGCAAAAATAAATACTGACCCTTTCTCCTTCTTTAACTGAGAATGTATAAGAGGAATTTTCAAAATGTGGTTTGTTGTCATTAACATCCTGGAATGCAAAGAAAGAAAACCGTTATCCTCACCAGGAGTGGCAGCATCAGCAGCAACACAGCGCCAAAGATTTGCTACAAACTGCTGAAGACTTACCTCTATATTGATGATAACTGGGACCGTGGTGGACAACGGAGGAGTTCCCTTGTCAGTAGCGGTTACATTGAGCTCGATCCTCCCGTTCATTTTTGGGTCCAGGGCCTCACGATCAAGTTCACCTTTGTTTCTTAACACACCGGTATTGGGGTCGATGGTGAAGTTATTGCTGTACTTGCTTGGTTCAATTGAAAACAGTATTTTGCTGTTTACCGTACTAGGGTCATCTCATCTGTAGCCTGCCCAAATGAGAACCATTAGAAGACAGTTCTATATTCAAATACATACATTTTACATTAGTATGTGAACACCCAAAAAAGATGTGTGGGCCCCTGTATGTGATGTCCAAAACCATGGAGGATAAGTGAGGTTGAAGTTCCGGCATAACAGTGTTGTCTAAAATATCACTTTATGCTTTGGCTTAAAGGAGTAACTGTACCAACTTTACACAAGCAAATGTGTTTACAGGTCTTGGGGAAAACTATTGCGTATGTGAAAAACGTATAAAGCTGTTTGCGTGCGCAAAGTCAAGTGAAAAAAAAGAAAAAAGAGGATATCTCTGGTTCTTTTTCTTCTTTTTTTTAACTGTCTCTCATGAGTTTGACATGTGCAAAGTGCTACTTCTAATACTACTATACTACTACTTCTATAATAAATATGTAGTAATAATATAATGTATGTAATAATAATAATAATATATTATTATTTTGTTATATTATTGTTGTTCTCCGTCTTCCTCTTCTTTCTTCTTCTTTGTTGTTGTTCTTCTCCGTCTTCTTCTTCTTCTTCTTCTTCTTCTTCTTCTTTTTTCTTCTTCTTCTTCTTCTTCTTGTTGTTCTTCTTCTCTTCCGGGCCTCCTCCCCCCTCCCCTTCCCTCCCTCCGTTTTGCCTGTTCCCCTCTCCTGTCCGCCTCCCCCTTCCCCTCCGTTCTCTTCTTTTTTTGTCCCCTTTCCCTCTCTCTTAAGTTCCCTTTGATCCCTCTTTAACAAACTCCAGGTAGGAGTCTCTGTTCATGGCCTGGTCGTTGATGTCGGTCACAGTGATCTCCAGTACTGTGGAACCAGGTTTGCCGCTTGTGTCTCTGGCCTGCAGAGTCACTGAAAACAAAGATCTGGCCTCACGATCCAACAGCTTCCCATTTTTCACATACACTCGGCCGTTTTGGGTTCAACGTCGAAATACGTTAGTCTGAAATACAGACACGGACTGGTCAGGGTGTTGTCTCAGTTATCATGACAAAAATGGCTACATAAAAACAACCAGAATAACTGCTTTACAGTAAATGTAGACATACATGCTCTCTGGAAGAAGTCTGTAGGTGATGTTGCCTTCATCCATTGTGTCAGGATCATCTGCCTGAGAGGAAAAACAATGTATGCTCCTCTGGTGAAAATTAAAGAGTTTCTTACATGCAAGCTCAAACTGTCTGGGTAAGAGTCCAGAGTGTAGAGGACTTACAGTAATGGTTGCTATTACTGTCTCATCAGGAGAGTGCTCAGTCACATTCAACATATACGTGTCCTGAGGGAACTGAGGGCTGTTGTCATTAATGTCCTTGATGGTAATAGTAACTGTAGCGGTGGCCTTTTTGGTGTCATCTTTTCCATCTACAGCAATCACCTGCACCATAAAATAAGCACAAGAAACACCTGGTGAAGAGCTGTATCACAAATAAGATCATCTAAAGATAAAAGATGTCACTGATATTTCTGTCCCAGGCTCATGGCCGGTTTTTCTTACTTCTACAAACATTTGCTGTATTTTTTCAAAATCCAGTTTTTGAGGTTCCTTGACCAGAATCTGAACAATGCTTTCTGACATGGCTAATTGAGGTTCCACAGAAAACACGTCCTTGTGAGTTCCCCCCAGGGATAGCTGAGTTTGGGGCATCTGTGAAAATCAGAGGAAGATTCATGTTTGATCATTAATGTTAGTCAGAGCTGGTCATGCAGGAAAACCTCAGCTCATAGTTGAAGAATGTTCTCCTTCATTGTCCCTTTTTTTCTTTCTCTTACCTTATCCGAATCGTTGACCATCATGTTGATGGGAACTGACCCTAACGAGTGCTCCAAAATCTCTCCTGTGAAGTGAGTCTGCGCCACACAGCCGAGCTTGTCAGCAATGTCGTCACACTTGTAAAACTTTGGCGTGTTGTCATTCTCGTCGATGATGTTGATCTGTACATTTGTTGTGACGCTTGCCTGGACCCCATGGATGTTTGGATTAGTCTCAGTAGCCTAAAATTGAACAAAATATAATCATTTCACTTTCAAGTGATCATTAGGAGATCTAATCTCAATTACAGCATGCCTGGACATGTCACATATTCTTATACTTGACTTGATACTTGTCCATGACTTGTGTCACATATTGAGCTGTTTGCTCTTCTTCCCCCCTCTCTTATTTGAAGTACTTTAATAGACATAATAGTGTAAAAACCTGTCTTATTGTCTGGCCATAGGGAATTTCCCATACACCTTTATAGGTGCGTCTAATCTCATTCTTACAACCCCTACTATCCTTTCTCGTCTCACTCGCTTAAGATTAGGATGCCTGAGCTTCACTGCCTGGGTTCCTCACCATGATACCTCCATTCATCCTGTGTTCATCCCCTTGTGCTCAACCCCTTTGTCATTAGAGATGCACACAGCAGAAGACTGTGTTTGAAGTGTTCTTCGGGGTGAGAGGAAACTCCTTTAAAATATCTCTACTTTCCGGTCTCACTTTGATGCAAAACACAGCTGTAGATGGTTGTACATAGATGTTTATTATGGTGCTTTGGAAGTCAATGAATTCAAAGGATGACTGATTTTTTACGGCTTACAGGAATAGCTTAACATTTAAGGAAATACGCTCAGTGGCATTCAGGACAAAAACTAGCTGAGAAGTTCTGTCTACAACCATCCCTAAAGCTACCACCTTGTTAGTTTAATCTATACACACACAGGAATGCAAAGAGAGAGAAAAAGAAACCTGTACCTTTACAGTCAGAGTAGCAATGTCACCAGTAACTTCTCTGTCAATTTCTGACTTGACAGATATGATGCCTGTATCACCTGCGATTTGAAATAGGCCATCTGGTGTTGAACCTGTCAAACAGTGTGGAAAGAAACAAAACATTTCTTACAAACTTGCTCAATGCAAGCAAAACGTTGCTGTTTAGCTTTTATGGCTTTTTAGTTGATGAGGCTTACTTTCAATGCTGTAGATCATCCTATCGTTGACCTGTAAGTCCTGGTCTCTGGCGGTCACTTGAAACACAGAAAAGGCCTGGCAAAGAAAACAAAAGATTTTCTGAATTCAGAAAGTCTCCTCTTTTATATATATGTATGTAAATACATATCTGCAGCACTTCTGTCAACACTCACCAAGGGAGAATTCTCAAAAACTTTGCCTATATAGGGAGTACCAGTGAACACTGGGTCGAGGTCTGCGACGTCCACAACCGAAATGAAGGAAAAAGTAAAACTTTGGTGGGTCACGGCAGGAAGATGACATTTGCCTCCACCATCCTGTTACGGGACACACAAGGATGTTAAAATTAAAAAATGTTATGATGCTCTTACCAGAGGATTTTTTGTACCACAATAATAATTATGATAACTATAAAACAGAAATGTGATATTGAAAAATCTTCGGGGTAAACTACATACATTTATTGGTATAATAAATATAAGGCCGGAGGAACTATGACATGAAAATGTTATTTGGCTTATTCAAATATGAATTCACTGCATTAGTTACAAAATGAACATTAAATTAGTCACCTCAGGACCTTCACCAAACTGAATTCAAATTTTAACAGACCAGATTTAGCTGCAAATGTTGCAGTATGCTCCTCAGCCTACTCGTATTAAATGATTACTTAATCATGCATGTAAATTTATCAAAAAGAACTGCCCCATTGGGACGTTTTTGGAAATTTTATAACTAACTAATATTATAACTTATTCCATTTCTTGCCCAGAGTTAGATAGGAAGATTAATAAACCTGTCCTCACACATCTCTCTAGTTCAGCTTAGCATAACGACTGGAAGCAGAGAAAAACAGTTAACACATCTAAATCTAAAGGTGCTAGTAAAGCGTTTTATGTTAAACTTTTGGAACTTGAGACTTCATATATATTATAAGAAGTGTTTGCATAGATGATTAAGGCATTTTTAAATTTCAAAGGATGCTTTGTCACTTGTTACACCTTCCCTTAATCATTATTATGATTAAGGGCAAAAGTATAAAACCAAACTCATCTGGAAGCATAATACTTACAGTTGCGGCAATCTTCAGCTGATAGTAAGTGCTCAATCCAGTATAATTCAGAGGTCCAGTTAATTTTACTTCACCATTTATTTCTCCGATCGTAAACGGACTGGCCCCAGAATTTGGAGTGACCTAAAAAAAAAAATACAGTGTAAATGATGCTACGATTAAGTTTATGAAACATCAGAACATAATATCAATAAATAACATGATTTACAAAAGAAGCTAACCTCAGCAATTGAGTACTTAACAACACGGGCAACTCCAAAGTCAGCATCATGAGCAGTCACTTTAAACAGGATCGTGCCTACTGTGGTATTCTGGGATAAAAAATATTAGAAAAACAAACATTTAAAAAAAACAATAAACAAATAGGTCAAGAGCATTATTAACTTAAATATGTTTGACTTACTTCTGGGACCGATTTATCATATGAAGGACTATCAAATAAGGGTTTGTTGTCGTTGGCATCTTCTAATATTATAGTTATAGTTCTTGGGTTTGCCTGAAAGACATTGCATGATGTACTCTATAAGTATAATGAACAAGCTGTTATGAAATACAGAAGATGATGAACATGTGCTGAAATGTCACTTACAGAATTGTGTGGATCAGAAACAGTAACCGAAAAAGCCAAAGTTTGAGTACT
Source organism: Collichthys lucidus (assembly GCA_004119915.2). Taxonomy (NCBI): domain Eukaryota; kingdom Metazoa; phylum Chordata; class Actinopteri; family Sciaenidae; genus Collichthys; species Collichthys lucidus. The sequence goes on from CM014083.1 coordinate 23,064,432, forward strand.
CTATTTTAAAAAAAAAAAGGAAAATTGATAAAATTGAGAAAGAAACAAACATACACACAGAGTTAAAATGAAACTGTTGACAACTGAATTGTCTCTACTTTCACTGCACCATACCTCTCTATCTAGTGCCCTCTGGACATATACATTCCCAGTGTTTGCTTCAACTCTGAAGTATCCAGCTTCGGGACCACTGAGTACAAAAGTCATCGGGTCACCTTCTGGATCTGATGCTACTATAGTAAATGCAAATTCACCTGTAAAAAAGTATAGTTTTAAAACAATGACTGCAGTTTTTGTTGAAGTCACAAAAGTGAAATAAAGCATGCACGCACGCACACACACACACACACACACACACACACACACACACACACACACACATCTACATACCCACAGGGAGGTCTTCACACACACGAAAGTGCTGATCACTGACTAAAGGTGTAGCTGTAGAAACACAGTATACGTACAATGTTAAGTATTGACGTAAAGACATAATGACAAAATCATAATAAAATTATATGAACGCTCACCATCAGTTAAGCTGATAAGACTCATAAGGAACAACAACACACTTCCTGTGATGCCCCCCATGTCTGTGAATGAAGAGAAAGAGAAGTTTAATAAGTAGAGATGATACAGTTAGTCAATTAATTGATTAGTCAATCAACACAAACTTAGTTGGCAGCTATTTTAATAATCAATTAATCCTTGATTATCAAGCAAGAAGACTATAGGAGTCTACGGCCATGCTAGTGGCTCTGTGAGGTTATAAGCAATGTGGTCAGCATGCTAACATACTAACAATGAGCAGTATAGGGTATAATCTATAATTCACAACAATCCATCTAAAAATGTCTAAACAATTGTTGAACTAATTTGAGGTTCATGGTGGTTGAATCTATCCAATAGTTGAACAACGTGAGATATTTCTCTGTGGAGCAAAGTGGCCTACTGCCCGACAGACCGTCATTGCTTGTCACAGCATGCATTGTTTGATTTCTGTCACTGCAATTTGAATCTTTTTGGCTGGACAAAAACAAGCGACCTGAGGAGGTCACATTGTGATGTCATCAATTATTTTTGTGGACGTTCTGGACTAATTTAAATAACTGTAAATTAAAAGTTGCAGACTTGCTTATAAGGCAAAAAAGAAAATATTTTTATATTTTTCTTCATCTGTGTCACTTATCTAGACAATTTTGACATAAAGACATTGATATAAAAAGTAAAACCTTTTATTCTGGGTAAAGAACCAACACTGAATTGAATTAACATGTATGACAACCAGATTTATTCAGTTTTGCTGCTGGTCAAAACCTGTTGAGAATACATGAAGGCAATCATGTAGAGAATAAAGCTGCTCTTGTCTTGATTAATGGGTTCAAATTTAATAGCATATGGCCACACCCAAATGAGCAACATGCTGATGACATCACAGAAAGAGCTCAGCAGCGCTGGTTTTCCGCCTTGCGTGATTTCCTCTGTAATACTGATAAAGTCAGAGATAGAGCAGAGGTAATTAGACCTTTATGATGGAAAATTATACTGGCTTGGACAATATGGTTTTCCGTTTTCTAGTGTAAGAAAGAACTTGTCAAAAATAAAATCTGAATCTGCACTTTTTCGTAGGTTTTTCCATATTATAAGCAATGATCAATTTCAAGTCTTGAAAGGAATTCGGTGTTGTTTTTCGGCTCTACTCTTTACCTGGATTCTCTGAATCATTTTATGATACTATGTGTTGAAAATGGTAAAATTACTAATGTCATCCTTAAACCCTTGGACTATTCTCCTAAACAGTTTTTCATGAAGCAGTAAACTTCGTCCAATCATGACTGTGAACCTGTGAGTCTTTTGACAATGCTCCTATCATACCCAATCTTGGTACTATGACCTGTTACACCTGTTACTTAACCAGTTTCAGGTGGAGTGTTTTTTTTGTGTCCCAGCTTTTTCGAAGCGGCTTCAGATTGAGAAGAAATGTAAATTTACAGTAAACAGTAACATTCATTAGTTACAATAAAACATATCTTCAAATAAAATCTCATAATTCTGTTTTTATTTTCCCTTTATAGAGTTTGTTTTAGTTGTTTTTATGTATAATAAATATGAGAATAATGTGACATCAGGGGATTAATCACTTTTGTAAGTCTATGTTTCTAAATACTAAATTTGAATTGAGTTTGATTTTGAAGCTGTAGCTTTCTAAAAAGAAGTTACACTGTACAGTACAAGATAAGAGAAGCGACATGAAAGTAGCACCTATTTATATCATATCTATTCAACATCATATAAATACAAATATATTGAGGAAGAGAATAGCGTTTGCTCTTCTTGTTATAGTCACCATGCTAAAAAAAATCAGATTAGAAAAAGGTAAATCTAAATAAAGCGTATCAGTCACACTTACCAAACGACGACAATGGAAGAGTCAGTCCTTCACTGATGTCTAGATGAGACTTTGGCTTTTGTGCCTCCTGGTGATTATAGTCCTGAAGTTGTAAACATTAATGATTAACACATACGAGAAACGCGCAGCCAACAGCACACACAGGACTGAGCTTCCTCTTTGGATATGCTTGTAAAAAAACACTCAAAAGCATCTTACTGAGGTGAATAGATTAAAAATCTGTTGTTTGCTCTCACACATGGCTACATTATGGCTGTCTAAGCCTGAGTATTAATGAGAGACAACTCCTCACTCCATCACTGGCTGGCAAGCCACCCTACCAGTAATATATGGCATTGTGCCATACTGGGTCACCATAGTGCAAACCAGAACCAAGGAGTATCTGAACTGGTCTTTTGTTTGAATGGGTACTTCTGTTGCCATGGCAACGGCAGTGGTCTCTTTGCTTCCATTGAGAAAACTTATGGTGATCGAGAACGTGTCTCATCAGAACCAATCAGTGGACCAATGCCTTTTTCAGGAAGCACAGACCCATGTATCTCCCTAATGAGCTCTTCCCAACGAGCCCTCATTTTCGGGCCTGCTTTCCTAATTAAATGGCTTGACACAAAGGATTATCTTCCCATGTCCCCACTGGATTCATTTATATTCAGACATTTGCCTCTAAACAAAAGAACAGTCCAACAACTCTTTACTCTACAGGACATTCCTTTACTTTGCAATTATTGTTTTCGAACTTGCTTCTTTAGGACTAAGATACACATAAACAGTATAGTTCTTCAACGGGTCTGGATTTCAAAATAATCCATCCATAACAAAATAATTAATTCAAATGAAATATATAGCTCTACAGTATTTGCCACTCCTTGTAAAATGTTCATCTGTTACAACCCCAATTCCAAAAAAGTCGATTTGTGCTGTATACTTTTCCAGCTTTTTCATGAAATGGTAAAATGTCTCAGTTTCAGCACGTGATATATTGTTTATGTTCTACTGGGAATAAAATATTGGTTTGTGAGATTTGCAAATCATTGCATTCTGTTTTTATTTACATTTCACATTGGGGTTGTATACAATTGCACTTAAAAGCATGACTTGCCTTTTTAGAGAATCCACTGCGATGTTAGCAACTCTTTAAGGCCGCACTTTGGGACAGTGGGGCTTTGAGCTAAATGCTAACGTCAGCAAACTAACATGCACAAGTACAATTGAGGCTTACGGGAACCTCAATAGTTTTACCTAAAGTCTGTGCAAAGGCAATTCTGAGATTTCTTTCAAAATACATTAAATATATTGGAAAATAGTTGCTGAAAACATTTGAAAAGACTTTGAACGATATATTACTGAAATGTGGACTTAGAGGTTAAAACAGTTTTTCCAGCAGTTTTCAGTCCAGCATTTTGTGGGCGGTTCTAAAGGGTGGCTCGATGACACGCTGAGGCCACCCTGAACATACCACTGCACCCCGGAGCAGAGAGATAGAGATTAATACATCTCACTCAGAGAGTTTTAGGCTTTAAGTTAAATGCTAATGTCCGCATGCTAACATGGTGACAATAACAAATCAGATTCTGAAGCGTAGTGTTCACCATGCTCAGCATCTTAATAAGTAGCTAATATTAATTAGAATTTTTCCAGTATTTGACCATAAATCCATGTATTGGACAAAATTCCATTTCTAAATCAATTCTTTATAATGGCACTGTGTACTGTCAAAGGATCACAAGCGTTATCATAACCATAACCTGACCAACCAACTGATACACTGATATAAGTATTCCTAGAGAGCCGTGACGCTAGCATGGCTAAAAACAGGATTATGATGCTTTGATTTGTTGACCAATAATGTGTCTTATGTCAGGAAAAATATCAAAGTAGGTCAGACCTATCACCCCAACCAAAGTTGTCTGCAGATAAACACCATGAATGTTATCATTCATGTACACATATACTAGCTATTAATTACAGGCATCCCATCCAACCTCTCCTGAAATCTTATGCAATTAGACTTTGGTTTATGACTAACAACACTAAGCATACCAGGGCTACTTCTGACCCTGCAATAAAAATGTATAAATGGGAGGGAATATTATGAGACACTGCCAAGGCAATTCCAGTAAACAGAAACTTAAATAAAAAAAGAAAAAAAACTTCAGTGACTGACGAATATCAGGGTAGGTCAGGGTACTGTCTTTCCACTAATAAGTCCTGATAAATAGTGACGTACTCTGGTACGTACATAAATTGAAAAACGTAATTTTGTGACAAGAATAAAATAAGAACAGATATTAAAATGTTTAAGATGTTGGAAAGGTTGATAGTTACTGGGTTTAAACGTGTACAGTATAGCATATCCTCCCTTCTACACAGTTTTCTCTGTTGTTGTCCCCTTTTAAGGAAAGAATGGGGTTGGTGTTGAAACATTTATCCCCCTTGTATTCCCTCTTCCTTCCAGTACACAGAGACATTATCTGTTTTCCTTATGAGCCAAAGGTAATTGAGTGTGCGTGCAAGGCGCACACTAAATTACCTTCCGCCCTTTTTTTGTCTCGCTACTCCTCCCAGAGTTTTTGTCGCACATCCACAAAACGGGTATCAATACGACTGGCTCTGCCAGGAATCGATTGGTATGACTTTTCTAAGAGTTTCGGCAAACGGTTTTGCCAAAAATCGCCAAAAACGACGCCAAAAAATGAATGGGTGTGTATTGCAAGAACTTTTCAGAGCTAGAGTGAGTGATGTCATCGCACGAATAACACTGACTCTGTTATAGTTTTGGCTCCCTACGCGCTAATTGATCGACTACACCCCCCCATAGCCTCATATACTCCCATGTTAAAAAAGCGGGAAATTTGCTGGAGGAAAGCAGAAATAATGTTTCTCTCTCTTGCTCCTACAGGCACATTTCCTCATTTATCGACACAAAACGGCTATGTAGACGATCAGGAAGGACTCATCCTGCTTGTGGTTAAGTCGGCTCAATGATTGGAAATACGGTTTGGCCAGAAATCCTTCCTGTTTGAGAGGAGGTCTCAGCATTTTCTCTCAGTCTCTAAGTGACATGCTAACAGGTGCAGTAACTGCTCCCCTGATCAGCGCCGGTCCTGGCCACATTTGCGCCCTGAGGAGGAGAGGGGTTTGCAGTTCTTGGCACTTAATTTGAACTTGTCTGTCTAAAATGGCAGATAGAGACAGCAGAGCGTCAGCGCTAGCTGTAAAGACATGCTATTTGCAAACATTAGCGACCAATGCTAAAATTAATGCTTATTAACATTAGCCACTAGGAATTAAATACATGTTACTTACTAACATGCTAATGTTAATTGGTAACGCGTCAGTGCATCAGAAATAACATGCTAATGTTAACATGCTCATGTTAATTTTAACAGGTGCAGATTATTAGCTGCTGGTTAGGTCCTGGTTGCTTGGCAACCTCAGCCTGCTTGAGGAGGAGAGGGGGAGGGGCCAGCAGGCAGAAGCCGAGCAGCAGCCATTTTAGTAGTTCTTGGCACTTAATTTGAACTTGTCTGTCTAAAATGGCAGACAGAGACAGCAGAGCAGCTAGCACGTTAACGCTAGCTGCTCTGCTGTAAAGACATGCCAATTGCTAACATTAGTGACCAATGCTTAAATTAGTACTAATTAACATTAGCCACTATGAATTAAATACATGTTAATTGCTAACATTAGCTAACGGTAATGCTAGCGCATCATCGTTAACATGCTATGCAAACATGCTCATGTTAATTGCTAGCGCATAAGCGCTAACATGCTAATGCTAACATGGTAATGTTAATATGCTAATTGCTAGCGCATCAACAGTAATATGATAATGCTAACATGTTAATGCTAATATGCTAATGTTAACATGCTAATGTTAATTGCTAGCGCATCAACGCTAACATGCTCATGCTAACATGCTAATCTTAATTGCTAGTGCATCAATGCTAACATGTTAATGGTAACATGCTAATGCTAACATGTTAATGTTAACTGCTAGTGCATCAGCGGTAATATGCTAATGTTAACATGGTAATGTTAATTGCTAATGCTAACACGGTAATGCTAACATGCTAATATTAACTGCTAGTGCATCAGCGTTAACATGCTAATGTTAACATGCTATTGTTAACATGCTAATGTTCATTTGCTAATGTTAATATGCTAATGCTAACATATTAATGCTAACATGCTAATGTTAACATGCTAATGCTAACTACTACCGCATCAACGTTAACATGCTTATGTTAACATGCTAATGTTAATTGTTAGCGCATCAGCGCTAAAATGCTAACGTAACAGCAACAGCCTACTCATCACTTTTAAAATTTCTTTTCTAGTACTGAATTTGCTGAGCAGTGTCAGTAATAATGCATGTGGACGACGGGGCCAGAGTCACGCACACTCAAAATTTCTTTAGAAATTTTCTAGTTTCATTTCTTGTTGTTGTATCCAAGTCCATTCTGGATGAAATAATGTACTTTTGACCCCACTACGACTAGCTATAAGATTGTGTTGTTTATTTACCAGATTTGAAATAATACGCAAGTGATGTAGTATAATATAATAATCTGCACAGGCCCATTTTGCATGAGTACTTTAGTTAGTTTAGGTAAATGTTGCTTCTAATTCTTCTTCTGTATTTTTTAAGTAATGGTTTAAATGCAGGACCTTTACTTGTAATAGAGTTTTTTTTACTTCAGTAACATACTGTAATTGTGTTTAGAATACATTAGTTATGAATGTTTTCTTTTGTTGCTATCTCTTTTTACACCAAATACCCTGAAGACGCTTTCCACAGGCGATCCTGAACTTTGGTGTCAGACTGACACACTTTTTTCTGTCCATTACGGTAAAAATGGCAGCATGGCGTGTGCTCTCTGCTGTGGAAATACGCAGAAATGGGGGTGTAACAGGGAACTGCAGAAACCCAAATCAACCGTGGGGACGGATTTCCATGTCTAAAATCAAACAGGGGCGATTACGGGAATAATTTGGGGGTTTTAAAAAGCAAAAAAACTCGCGTAGGATCCAAACACATTGTGTTGTTAATAGGACAGTCTAATGTTTAGCACCTTTTTTTCCAGCAGTGGTGAAATCCACGGAATGTTCCACACGGGAACAGCTGACCATAGGATGCCGCACTTAGCCTAACGAGATGTGAACATTACAAGGAAAATATCAGTGATCATATGTGTGCATATTAACAATCAGGTAACGATACTCCTCCTCTTGTTAATGCTTTGTCTCGGCTGAGTTTTGGAGATTTACGTTGCGTGTTTACAGGAGATGGTTGGACGGGTTATTAGGGTTGTCATCCTGCTCAACCTCCAGCCCCTCCTTGTTTTGCTGCTACCGAGAGCGATGTTGTAATGTTTACATTTAGTCTGTGTTGCATACCACCGCTGCTCTCCTTAGTCAGCTTTTCATTAGGCGCACACTTTTGGTTGCATTCAAAAGCCTAAATATGCACCAATGTTTTGCAGTGAAGCATTCAAAACAGACAAAGACATTATTTATTAACTCCCACTTGACAAATTAGGCCTGATATGTAGCTTAAAGGGCCTAATGAAGCTCGATAGTCTTCAAGTGGAGCATAACATTTTGCTGCTGCATTCGCTGGCCAAAAAAACAACAACACATAGCTGAGAAATGTCGTGTAATAGCTGAAGAAGGATGTTCCTCATTTGATCATGCAAGTGCTATATTACATAACAGGGTAGCTGTAGTCTACAGTAGGACAATGTGGCCTCCTGTGAGAGTCAAAACAGACTTGAACAAAATAAACATTTCATTTAAATGCAAGTTTACCTTTAGTTGAAACTGATAATGAATCACTGATGTTTCCCTTTGAAGGAGACAGATTACCACAAGGGAGATTTATTAGATGGGAAAATCAGGTAGGTTGTGTGCAACTGTTAATTATCAAACCAATTCCCTTCATATAGAAATCTGTCGACATGTGTAAACATTGACTGTTTATTTTGTATTTACAGTTACTGCCAGCCTGTCAGTGGAGGATTTAATAGTATTAGTAGTAGTATTAAGGAAGTAGATTTTACTTCAGCAAAGCCAACACTGTAAAAAGTAAGAAAAGAAAATAGTCCAGCATTTATACTTTAAGTAAAAATACAGCAACAAAAGTACTTATTATGCCCGAGTAGTCCCTGTTTGTGTTTGTGCAGTTTACTCGATTGTTGTTACTACTGTTTTAAAGTATGTATGATGAAGTGGAGCCTTAATTTCAATCGCTTAACAGCTATAAAACTGCATCATATTGTATAATCTAAATTTACTTGTGTGAAAATCTTCACTTTGTAGAGTAACTAGCTGTTAAATGAATGTAGTGGAGTAAAAAAAAAGTGCAATATTTGCCTCAGAAGTATAAAGTAGGGGAAACATTAAAGTCATGAATTATGAAATTGTACCACACCATTACTGCCTTTTACTTTTTTTAAAAAACAACTTTTTCGATCTCTCTTTATTCGCCTGCATGTTTTCCCACAAGTTTCTGGTGACCTAGTGACCTCTCAGACATGCTTTCTGTCCATAAACTACGAGTAATAACAGGAACTTGCTTGTTTTGGTACACTGTAGCGAAGACTGTCTGGACGTCTACTGTCTGTGTTTGCTGCGCGCTGATTGGCCACACTGGAGATAGGGGGCGTGGCTTTGCCATAACAATGCATTTCAAGAAACATACACGCGCCAAGGAATGTTTTCTGTCCGTTCGGTGGCTAACGTTAACCCGTTTCTCGCACGTTTAACGGTTATTTACCGGTCTCAGATAGACGTTACCGTCAACGGACGAGCCGTTAAACGTTTGTTTCCGAGAGATAACGGACACCCCCCCTCCCTATGCAGCCGTTGGAAGTGTGTGGTTAGCTTCTGGCTAGCGTTAGCAAGCTACTAGCATCTCCGTCCGACATTGTCAAAAAAAAATCAGTTGGGAGGAAACAACACGTCGATTGATAAGACAGTCAGCTGACGGTGTATTTTTGTTTTTTTTTTAATCTGGTGATGGTCGACGGTTATATGCAAGAAATAATTTGATGGGACGCGATAATTTCGGAGGCTCAAACACCTGCCATCACCGAGCAAGCAAACTAGCTCAGAAAGTAAGATGTGGGGCTCTCTCTGTCTCTGTCCTGTCTGTTGTTGTTGTTGTCGTCCACCTCACACAAGCTAAACCACGTCCACACGGCGCTGCTCTCTGTCTAATTGTGTTAACAGCGGAGTGATAATTAAGCAACCGTGCGTTATTAGCATAGTTGGCTAAATGGGTCTTGTTATGCTTTTGGACAAAGCGTTAGCCTAGCCTGGCTAAAGTTAGCTGCTCTCCTTCAACGTCGAAATTTGCCCTGGCATCGAGAAACCAGCCATAATGTCTGTGGTTTTCTCACTGCTGTGTGCAGGGCTTTTTGTTTAGTACTTGTAAGATACGGTGTGACCGTACAGTGCTCTCCTAAATTTGCACGGTAGCTGGCTGTCCCGCTCGCCTACCACATCTTTTGTTGTTGCTTTGTCTTTTGAGCACATGGCTTTCCATGTTTTTGTTCAGGCGTGTCACAGCGACCCCTATTTATTCACCCAGCTAACATGCCGCATTAATTACACTGTAACTTGAAGATTTGTTGAATTCATATATTAAAAAAACAAACACGTTTTGTCAACTTAACACACATACGAGCGTATAGTATGTTTAGAGGAATTAAGTATTTGCATAGAAGATAACTATGTACCGTGTTAAGACATTAACCCGTGCTAAACATTTATACAAAAACTATATAAAAAGTATAAATAAAAGTGTTCTCTAAGAAAATATAAGTTTGATTATAATTAAGAAATCTAATTTCTAATTATAAGTGGCCTAAATATTTAAGTCCTTTTAAAAATACTAAGCAGAGATTTACACAGTCAACATAAAATTGGATTGCTTGCGATTTATCCTAAACTGCCAAGAAGAGTAGCAGTAAACTGCAAATTGGAATGCATGATTATTAATGCATGCCCCAATTGTATTATAACACAATAATATAATTCTGTTTTACATTATTATATCTTATCCCACTGGGTCTGTGGTGTAAAACCTTTGAATGTTTCATAGGGTGTTAAAATGTGACAGGCACTATACACGTTTCACTTTATACCCTAAAAATTCTTGTGAGTAAAACTAGCTACTTTAGTATTTCTCTAATGACTAGACTCTGTGTTTAGTTTTTAAAATATGTGTATGAGCTCCGTTAAATAATGATTTTATTTTTATTTTTTTTGCAGGGTTAAGACAATCAGAGGCAACATAAAGTGCCTCCACTGTACAGTTTCCTTTCCCAGAGTGTGACTCGTCTGCACGACGTCACCAATGCGACCATGGGAAATAGCAGTAAATAGGCTGCCACCAACAGCCCCCTTAAACCCGAGGAGGTTCCTTGGAGAGCCCTGCAACGCCCCAGCGCATCTCAGGAGAAGGTAAAAACTCTGTTTTTCTGCAAGTCATCTCTCTTTTAAAGAAAAACGGCTCATGGTGCCTTACACACAGGCACAAAAAGGCAAATACAGCTTCCTTTATCCTGAATGTAAATTAAAACAATTGTCTTTGAACTGATGACAGAAGACCATGTGTGTATTAGTCATCTGATGTATTCATTAATACACACTTTTTATTGTGTGCAAATGTTGCGTATGTTGTCATCATGTCTTGACAGTATAGTAGAACATCAGATTTTGGATATAAAGGCATAGTAGAACATGAGACACTCAGAGGTTATGGGTTTAGATATAATTCCACGTTTGCTTTTGACTCGCTTTCATTGTCTGTTGTGTTTTAAAGCATTGGCTCTACAACAGTATTGAGCATGTTAAAGTGTTTCCTTCATCAGGAGTATCAGAACCCCCATATAAGACTTTTAAGCACCGTAAGCTAACATAACATATCTAAAAGAAAAACGCAAAAGTATGTTGTATTTGTAGTGACATTGGTCTAACTGCCTAACATTAGTGGATTATATTTTTACATTAATCAAGATAAACATACTTGTGAGGCAGATGTTTGTCTACATATGTGCACTTATACTGCAATTAGGGGACACTTGAAGGAAATGCTATGTTATATATCTATCAGTTAAGTGTATGTATTGAACTGTCTGTGGCAATCACTGCTTTTTTTCCTTGCATGACATTACAGTCCACCTCTGAGACGCCAGTGGGGGAGACGAGACAGACCTGTACTGCACAGTTCCCTGGTCCAGGATGAGAACTTCCATCATCTGCTTTTCTCCCAACATCACCAACAGGTTCCTTTAGATGAGTCCAGACAATACAGCCACACCAGCACACCACCACGCATGCTTCACCCTGCTGCTCACCTGCCCCAGCAGAGCCCCATCATGGTGGATCTACATGACCAGGTAACAGAACAAAGACAACCAGATGAGCAAAGAAGTTCTGACATTTATTAAATACAATTTGTCCTCTGTCATCTTGTCTGACCAAATGCTTTCCTCAGTAAACATGCAGATGTGATTATGAATACAGGATGTTGTGCAATGGCATATAATGAATTATTTCTGACAGTCAGGCTTCAGTGTGACGCAGATTGTGGAGTCATGCTATTCTCGCTCTCCCCCAAACCCCACTTTTTTCCTTAAAAGATGCACCAGGGATCAGTTCCAATATCATACACTGTTACAACGGTGACGACCCATGGATTTCCCATCCACACCGGGCAGCCCCTTCCAGGCTGCAACACTCAGCAGCTCCCAGCATGCTCGGTAATGTTCAGCGGACAGCTCTCTCTGCTCTGCTGCCTTCCTCCTCCTGTGAGTTTGAAAAGGAAGAGCCCAAATGTCAGTGGCATCCATGTAGCACACCATACCAGCCATGCAATCTGTCACCGTTCATGACTAACAAATAAGCTACTCTGCTGCTCTCATTGTGCAGTATTTGTTGTTGATGTTAGCGCAAACATTAGGAGTAATTAAGCAACATTAAATATGATTATGTTGTACATTTTATTGTGGAAACACAACAAACTAGTTTGGTGTTGTGGTAGTACTGTCAGTGCTGTGGTTTTATGTAATCGCTTCTGTCAACTACATGCTTACAACATGCTTTCATTATAACTGCCTTACTGCAAATAGAAGCAGTTTGCTTTGGTTAGTTCAAGGCTTCTAGTTTGATTGTTGACATAAATAAAATAAAAACAGAACATTGACTTGCATACATTTATGTCTGTTCTTGTGTTTGCTTTTCTCTCTCTTTCAGCTCATACAGGCATGTACGATGCAGCATATGCCAGTGTCTTATCAAGCCTTTCCATCTCTGATCTCCAGCGAACATTTTGTATTGCACCCAACCCCATCTGTACCCCCCCACCAGCCGCCGCACCTTACTCCTTTGAGCCAGTTTGTCCCTTTACAACCTCAGCACCCACGCATGGTAAGTAGTCCACATCACACCATATAAGCATAGTGCAGTAGGAGAATGCACATCTAATCGAAGAACAAACTTTTCTGCACACCTCTTTCTTTTCAGCCTCTACAGAGGGTAGAAAATGAAGTTGACCTAAGAGGGGACCAGCACCCAATGGGCACTTTCTCCTACCCTCCCTCTCATCACCCACCAGCGCTGCCTCCTTCTCTGCCCTTACAGTATCTTCCTCAAGAGCCTCTGCATCAGGAGCTTCCCTTTGGAGTGGTGAGATGGCCTCAGATGTTTTTAGACCCTTATGAAATTGACAGCACCCTTTTTTCCAGATCACATTACTTGAATTAATTATATGAGTAGGAATTGTTCTTAAATACTCCTGTAAAGTCCCGAAATCTGAGATTATAATTCTGGCCTTCTGGTTTTTCTTTACGCTTTGGCCAGTGCAATTATAAAACTACCTTATAGTTATCGAATAACATTTTCTGCTGTATTAAGTCTTAAATTTACCCACAGAAAGCTTAAGTACAAGTGAGTTCTCATACTGCTGGCTATTTAGCAGCTCCCAGAGTAGTCTAACTTGCTCAAAGGCTCCTTGATGGCAGTTCTTACTCAAGAGGGTGGGATATGAGAAGTGTGGTAATTGTTTGAATGGATCTTTAATGATATTTGTTCAACTTACTTCCTGCCATGAGAGGTTAAAATGTTTGTTTTTAAAAGGTTTATGAAGATAATGAATTCATCTTGGAACAACAAAGAAACAAATGTTCTGGTTTATTTACGAAGCTAAATAGCCAAGTAAAGCTAAATGGAGTACAAGATGGACAAACGTTCAACAGGGAGGAAACAAAGAAAAGCTGGTGATCACAAAGCAAACGCATCGGTTAAATCCCAAATATGAAAGAGCTCATCTCGCTCTCACTTTTACATTAGTATATTATAATAATAATAATAATTGTCTTTGTGCGGTCTGACTTAATCTATGAAGTTAAAGGGGAATAGATGGTTCAGTTAATCACTGATTTCTGTCTTACACCATTTTGTGTGTTTTTCCTCAGCCATATCCCCACATGCTGCCCCGGCGAGTGAATGGGCAGAGATACCGGTTGCAGCAACCTCTCCCCCCACCTCCTCCACCTCCATCTTACTACCCAGGCTTCCTCCCTTACTTTCTGTGAGTACCTGCACTAAGAGCATGGCTGTCTTAATTATGTGGTTATTTAGTTGACTGTAAAATACACAATGATGCTAAGCTTTGTGCTATTCTAAAGGGAATGGAGTAAAGAGAGGGGACAGAAACGATGATAAAACTAGTTGCTACTACAGACCATGTGCTGCTTACAATTACAGTGAGGGTGACTTCGCTCTCTCCTCAGGTCAATGCTTCCTGTGCCTCCAACAGCAGTGGGCCCAGCCATCAGTCTAGACCTGGATGTGGATGATGTGGAGATGGAAAACTATGAGGTTTGTGTGATGGCCTGTGTTCATGTGTGTTCAATCCATTGTCATTTACTGGAAAACAGTTGAATGGAAAAATGCTGATAGTTGGTTGCCACACATATCCGTTCCATGGTATAACAGACTTGAAATATCATCATCAACAACACTCTCTCTCTTCCTCTGTCTCTCTCTGCACAGGCATTATTGAATCTGGCAGAGAGGTTGGGTGAAGCGAAACCACGTGGACTCACTAAAGCCGATATAGAGCAACTTCCATCCTACAGATTCAACTCAGAGAATCATCTATCTGAACAAACGCTGTGAGCCTTTTCTTCAACTTTTGTGATAACCTAACCACTTGTATTCAATCAGTATGCGCGTGTCTACATCCCGGTAACTCTTTCCTTTCTTATTCTCAGGTGTGTTGTGTGCTTTAGTGACTTTGAGTGTAGGCAGCTACTTCGGGTATTACCTTGTAACCACGAATTCCACGCAAAGTGTGTGGATAAATGGTTAAAGGTAAGTATATGCAACTTTTAACATTTGACCCTTTGAAGAGTGTTCTCTGTCTTCAGCGCTTAATGTCTCAATGCTTCATGTTTTCCTCACCAGACCAATCGCACTTGTCCTATCTGCCGAGCCGATGCCTCGGATGTACACCGAGAGGTGGAGTGAGAACTGTCTATCTCTGAGTGCTGAACTGGAAAGCTGCGCACACCAGAGTCGGTCCCAAAACTGGGGACACCTGCCACCCAACCTGCGTCCTCCAGTAAATATAGCTTACCCACCTACTACTCCTGCCCCTTCTAAATAATAAGCAATCCAGGATTGTGTCTGGAGCCTGTTGTACCTCTGCTGTGCTTCATTGTCCAAGTCTCATGAAACCCACTGCCTATCGCAGCCTATAGCCAGAGTTCTGGGATTGCCAGCCAGATCTCTCTCTGCCCCCTTGTTGCAGATTCCAAAGATTTTCCCTACAATGCATTATTTGCTGCTTTTGTTTACAGGGTTTCATTTTTCTTTAGTGGATTTGGTTGTGGTTTTCATGAATAGTGGGAGCCCTGCATTGGAAAAGGTGAGTCAGAAGCCTGGAGGATGATGGGCTTGGACACCTTGTGCAATTAGCAGAAAAATAATAGGAATACTTCAACATGGGTATCTGTGCTTGGAGGCGACGCCTGACCATCATAGATGCATGTTTGTGTAGGTGTTGGGCAAAGTAACTTGTTAATAATGTATGTTCTGCAATAATGTATTGATCATTTCAACAATTTTACCCCTTATTTGTCTTAGATTTGCCAATGCTATTGTGAAAGTGTGACTTGCTGTGGTTAAATGCAGATTCTGTTAAGCCTGAGGTTATGGACTGCAAGTGACGGGACATGCGACAGTGGGGTACCTTCTACCCCAGATTATCCACTCTGGAACACAGATCTGTACAAGAGCAGTCATGGATTAACGGACTGCGTCTTTTTCGAGGTCATCTGGCATAACTGCACAAGTGCTACATCCACCCTCCATGTCAGCATTGTACCTCTGGCAAGTTTGTACGCGTGTGTGTGTGTGTGTGCGTGTATGTTTGTCCTGTTCACAGAGCCAATGCATTGTGTAACCACTGGATACAGGGCAGCATGCTAGGATTTGCATGAACTGTTGATTCAGACTAGCAATATTTTAATCAAGCATTGCCACCAAAATTATCAAATTTTAAGAAAAAAGAAGAGACAAAGAAGCATACTAAAAGAACTGCTTGCTTATTCAGAAAGCGCCATGAGGGAAGACTAGCATGTGGTTCCACCCTGACTGCGTTTTTAAGGATCGGCGTCCTCGTCTGAAAGCTATGCTGATGCCATAGAGCTCTGGAGGCCTGTGCAGAAAGCAATATGTGCAGTGAGTGGCGAGTTTTAAATGAACTTTCTTCCCCTTTCAGGAAGACTGGGCTTTTTATTTCTTTGTTTGTGAGCCAAATCCGATATACAGATATAGCCTATACTGTTCAAGATTTCAGATCTGCCTTCTTATGACCTTGACAAGCACAAACCTATTACTAATCCTGAAAATACTTTGTCATTTCCACTTGTTTTAAAAATATGCATTTTTTTCTTCCTAATTTTTAGAAAAGGTTTATTTATTGGTTTTATCTTCTAGAGAAAATACATTGAAGGAAACAGTTGGAGCACTAACTAATGTTTGTGTATGGTATGTGTTATATTCTGGTATCTTGGTCAGGTCATTGTCTTAGGCCATGGTAATGGTGTTGTAAAAGAGCAACTGTATGTATAGCTTCAGTGTGAATGCTTTTAGATAAACATTTGAAGACAGAAGAATGTTGAAAAAAGAAAAAAAAAGTCACTGGTGACACTCCACAATACGCCAGCTTCCTGTATCCCACAGTGATCAGGACGGGGTTCAAACGAGACGCAGAGCTGGAGTGTTCAGTAGTGTAGAAACACTGTTAGACTTCTAGTTCACTGCTTGTGTTCACACTAAAAAAAAATACAATACATTTGGGGTGGGAGGGAAAAGAGCAACAAATGGACTTTTTTTTGCTTTGGATTTACTCTTGTCTCTTAACTGCCCCAGTAAGCACTAACAGGCAGTTGTAACCTTTGCTTTTGTGTGTAAAGGGATCTTGCCTTTTTCTTTACTTTTGTTTCTTAAGTGAATGTGAGTCTTTGATGTGTGTGCCACCTTCAAGAGAAAAAAAGAAGCCATTTAATGAGTTGAACCCACAGCTTTGAGAATTAACCTATGTGTACATATCTATTCGCTGGCATATATTGTAAGTTAAAAAAAAATCACTCAGGGCCTCTCGGTATATAAAAATAAAGGAGAACAGTCCATTTTAAATGGAAAGGATGCCATGAAAAGGGTATATCTGAATTTAGTTTGGTCGTTTTCCTCAGACCATAAATAATTTAATGTAATCAATTATAATATTCTGTTTTGTCGGAAATAGTAGATATTACATCATTTAAAGACAGGCATGCGAGAAAAAAGATCAGTAAATATGTTATTAGTATTCACTGAAAAGAGGCAATGTACACTGCAACTCATTACAAGTGTATTATTCAAACCTGTTTGACTTTTGTTCTTTTACTCGAACCATATGTTCAACATAGCGGTTGTGATCCCGTTTCTAAATGTGCCACGGTGCACACTATTCTACCTAATTCACTCCCAAATCTACTTCAGAGGTGTTTGCATGACTTTAAGAAAAAAAAGAAGTTTAAAAAAAAAAAGTAAAACAAAGTGTGTTATAGTGGAGGATATCTCAAAAATCTGGTGGGGGACCTATTTAATGGTGCACAATATGCATGCTTGTCAACCAGATCCCAACTGATTTTTAGCTCTAGTTGGCTTTGGGGTTCTGGGGGTTTGGATCTTAACGCTCAGCTGATAACTGCCATGCATTGTACTGCACACATTTGTAATAGAACTGAATGACTACAAGATTTTATTGCGCTAACTTCATTTTATAGGAAAAAAAGAGAAAAAAAAACTGGTCTTGAATCCAGAAATTCTTACATACATTGTGTTACTGTTATTGCCCTAACGACTGAAAAATTACATGCTCTGAAACTACTGTAGTTTATCAAAAGCCATAGTGAAAAGGTGCTAGATGTTCTGCTTTTAGGTATGAAAACTCACTTGCGTGAATGCAATAGTTTGTCATGGATCCCATGTATTCTTAAAGCATGTTATACTAATACCCCTGAACAATGTCAGTGAAAATCAATATAGTTTAAGGGATTTAAAAAAAAAAAGAAAAAAGTGTTGTCATACTTATTTCAGTGTAGTACTGTACCTGCCTATCAGGCTCTTGCTCTGTGTATCAATATCTTAAAAATGTATTGTTCACATATAGATACCTTAATTCATGTTAATATTAGCACTATTATTTTTGGAGTAAATATTTAATTGACAATATCCAGCTACCCTATGAAATAAAAAGAGAACCTCCCATTAAGGCCTAGGTAATGAGGTGATTTTTAATGACAACTGAGAATAGAGTCTTGTA
Source organism: Collichthys lucidus (assembly GCA_004119915.2). Taxonomy (NCBI): domain Eukaryota; kingdom Metazoa; phylum Chordata; class Actinopteri; family Sciaenidae; genus Collichthys; species Collichthys lucidus. The sequence goes on from CM014083.1 coordinate 23,082,728, forward strand.
GTCTTTCTGTTAAGAGTTATTGAATTAATCTCACAGCTTGTGTGGTGCAAAAATGTGTTCCAATAAGCAGCTAAAAATTTCTTTAGGATTTGTGATTGATTGCTCCGTAGACGCCATTTATTGTTTACCAATGACTTTTGCTGTGGTGGGATAGTGGTTTACTGTTCTTACTCTCCCTGGCCTCTAGGGGTCCTTGCCTGAACACCAGACTACCCACCCGCCAACAGAGCCAGGGGCATGTGTTCTGTGTTAGGCAGATATTTTGCTTTGGTACTTGCACATTTACAGTTACCTCATTTTTTCCATGTTTGTATTGGGGGGTGGGTGGGGGGAGAAAACAACTAATATATATTATATATAGGAAATGGTTCTTATTAATGTTATAATTTTTCATTCCATTGGAATCATATTGTTTGTAGCATTTAACATAACTAGTTAGTGTATTATATATACATCTGTATACTGTTTGAAATTTTTAAGATTTGTACTTTTTTTAAATGAAAGTTGCTAGTTATGCTTTACCAAGTAGTGCAATCATATTTTTTTTTTAATTGTTGTGGCTGATTTGAAAGGGTTGTTCACTAATAAATGTATGATGTATACCAATATCACACCTCGTCTCTGACTTCCGTTGTAAAAGGTCGAAGTGCAGCGGTGACGCCAATCCCTCGTTGCACTTTAAATGTCATTCTACCGCGGTAACCCGCCCACCAAAAATGACTTATGCAATGTAAAGTGTCGTACATTCTCAATAAACCCACATTTTTAAAATGTTTTTAATTTATAGTTGGAAAATTACATCTTTACATGAGCCCATTTAGATGTTACAGGCAAAACAGGCATCTATGAGTAACCACAGGCACACTATGGGCAGACTCGTACTATACTAGATAAAGCCACATGTAAAAGCTGTGGCCTCTGTTAAATATTGTATTTTTAAACTTCATGAACTTGAGGCAGTCTGCTTTACATAGTAACCAACCTGCATTTGGTCATTTTATGACACAGATGAGTCAAAAAAAAAAAAAGTAAGGTAAATTTTGGGGTTTTTTAAATATCTAACGTATGTACAGGTCATGGCTCATTTAAACCAGGGTTCCCATGATTCCTCTACGTCCAAATCCACCAACCTGCTCCCTGAAGTAGTACGTTTGCTCTCCACACCACATAGATTGATAACAAACGCACTATCAGACCCAACTTAGACCGGTTCTGTTACTGATCTGTCACTGTGAGGGGAGCATGTGTAAACTTGAGGGCAGAAAGGAAGTTGAACTAGGACGCACAGATCAAACATCAAGTCTTAGACAAAAAGAAAAAAAACATAGCCATGGCATTCACGCTGTAATAGAAAATCATTTCTCCACGCTGCATCTTGTATCAGTAAGTATTAATACAACCCGCCTTCCTCAGTCGCACGGACATGAACTGAACTGGAACATGGTTCAGGTTTTGCACAAAGCTATGCTACTGTTTCAGTACATTTCAGTAGAAGATTAATCCTTTGCTGCAACACTTAATGGTAAGGAGGGACAATAATTAACTGGTAGCTAGTACAGTCGGTGTAAAACAAACTTCTTTGTCCACGTGGATACAAAGATGAGTTCAAGGAAGGACTTCGAGAAATATTTATTTGATAAAATTCAAGACTTTCCAGGCTATTGGGAACCCCATAAACAACCAAACAAGGACTGGATGCAGGATGGTTAACTTTTTTTTTTTCCAGGTTAGAATTTTATCTTAATGATCCCTTGTGCATAATGGCCATTTAAACAAAAAGAAGAAAAAGAAAAGAGGAGTGGGTGGGCATCGGAGGAAAATGTGTTTCCTTGAAGACGAGGTCGCGTCATCTATTAATCGTCCGTAAGATCCTGAACAAAAAGGACCTCGGAGCGGCTGAGTCCCGCCTCTTTCAGTGTGGGAGGGTTGGGCTGCTCTTCAGTCGGGAGGCAGGGCAAGACTCGACGAGGGAAGTTTGTTACTATCTGAAACTTCTCTGGAGATTCTTTCAAAGAGAAAAGGAAGTCGTATATTACCTGTGAAAGAAAAAAAAAGTCAAGTCAATTAGCAAATAACCTCAGGTGGTAGTACTGTGTGTGTATAAGATTAACAAAACTAATTAGTGGTTGGCTGTATACAGCACATGGTCTGACACTGGTGGATTAAATCTTAGTTGACATAATTTTCAAATAAAACATGAACGTGAATCTTGATTAAAAGTAGTACTCACCGCCAGAGACTGTCCAAAGAGGAATCGTCTCTCTACTCGTGTATCATTGGGCAGCTTAAACACTATTTTGACACTTTCGGGATCATCTGCAGGGGGCTCTGGGGGAAGACACTCAGACTTCCTCTCCTTCTCCTCTTCGAGTGTCTGCAGTCACACGACAAACATCGACAACATGAATGAAAGAAGAAGAATTTTGTCTCTGCTAAGACGGACGTGTCTCATCCATGAGTAGCCTTACACGTACAACAGAACTTAATGGAAAATAAGACTCACTCGTCGTCTCCGCTCCTCGGCGAGAGCAGTCTGTCGGACCTTCTCCTCCTCTTGCCTTAGCTGCTCCTCCTCCTCCCTTTTCTTTCGGTCCTTCTCCTGGTCGGCACGAAGGGAGGCCAGGTAGGCCTCATCCTGCTGCTGCCTTAGCACTTGAGTCTGGTTCCTCTCTTCCCTGAAACAAACAATTATCTGTACTCAGAAACTACTTTAAACTTTCCGATGTATAACTAGAGAACTAAAGTAAAGCCAGATTTTAATGGCTAAATTATAACACTTATTTTAGGTTTAGGATAAAGTATAACAACAAAAAAACTTTTAAATTGAAGATCAGTGTCTTTAAAGTTTGTTTAAAATGTCACATCATGTTTTGTAACCATGTGACTGAAATGAAGTGAAATGATGAATGACCAAAACTATTGTCTAAACTATTTACCGTTCCAGGCGCTCTGACATCAGATGTGTTTGGTTGGCATCCATGATGAAGGTGAGCTGATTGATGAGGTCCTCTGGCTGGATGAGACCCTCGAGCCTGCCCACCACGGTCATCTTGCGGTCCTTCAGCATTATCATGGCCAGGAATGGGTAGGTGTTCTCACGCAATGCTTGGGACACTGAAACACACCCGAACATTATACAGTCAAATCTGCTGCTCCTGTTCATGTCACTTTGTTTTATTAGCCAGAGTTCTGAGTTAAAACCTTTTAAGCTCGTCACCTTTGTTCTTTTATCTTTCAACAGAACAAAGATAAGATGGAGCACATTCTCCACTTTGAGTTTGTCTTATATTGATTTGAGTGATACTTTTAACGATCAGAGCAACCCCAGTTTCATGATACATCAAAAGCCGACTGGCAGCAAATGATGGATTGAATGACAAGACGATCGCATACCTCTGTAGCCCTCTGGCTTGCTGGTTGAGCATGCCCAGAAGAGCATTCGCGTGTTGAGGAAGGTTACGACCTCTTCTGTACATAACGTGGAGCTGGAAATTGAAAGAACAGCAGCACAAAACAATTTAACACAACTTTATCATATGCACATAGATATGAAACACAAAGTTTACATATAAATATACTGATATTAAACTAGACCTTATGCGCCTCATAACAGGCTACACCTTGACAAGCTCAAACAACAGTCAGGTGACGTAGGTAGTAGATAATAAGTAACATACCGGCAAAACTGGTCAGTGTCTTGATGATCCTCCCCGTGAAGGTACACTAATAAGTAGCGGAGCTCCCGTTTGGCATCATTCAGGGCCTGTGTGAACAAAAGCAATGTAACACATGAACACAGCTGCAGTTGACTTGAGAGCATGGAAGTTGTTTCTAGCCGTCACTGGCACTCCACATCTCTGAACTCACCTGGCTGTATGTTCCCTGGTAAAATACAGGGTGTGACCGACCGTACTTCTCCTCAAAACTATGAATGAACGACACAACATCTCCGACAGGATCCGTCACGCGACCACGAGGATCTGGCCTGATGAACCGCAGGGCAAACCTTGAAGTAAAATAGAAAGAAAGAAGGAACAGAAAGGAGACAGACATAAGATAAATGACCTTCCTGCAGGCGTGCGTTTAATTTCCAGAAACTACAAGTTTATATCAATGTGCTTTAATTACCTGAATATGTCCAGAAGTGTGTAATATGTAAATCTGAACGGTAGCATTATCAAGTAGTAACTCCATCCTAGTAATCCCTGAAAAGACAGTTTTACAGAATACTGTGAGAGAAAGGCAGTGTAATAAATATGAAAACAGCCGTGCAGAGCTCACATCCTAAAGCACAAACACTACCCGCAGACTTACTCTGGGTTGTGGCCTTGAGACGATGTAACTATATACTCTATGGTCTGCTGTGTTGACCTGCAATGGTCTGGATGGTGGAGGGTTAAACACACTGGGCACTCCTTCCTGCTCGTTAAGTCTGTCTTGTACTGCAGCCTGAAACACATACATTTAATCCTATTACACTCGAGTCAAGTCCATGAATAAAACCAAAAGAAACGAACGACAGACCCAGTACAGGTCACAGCATGTGTGGTAACAGAGACATGTACAGCGCTGCTCTTGAGCATTTTGGATTTAATCAAAACCATTATTTTTTATATGAAATAACAGGTGCAGGTTTATCAATTCAAAATACTTTTAAAAAAATCAATTGTGTGGTCAAGACTAAAGTATAAAGAGTTTTTGGTCAGCAAGGTGCAAAAGTTTGTGAACCCTGAGCTGCACTGGTTAAAACCCATACAGGTTACAGCATAAATCATGCAGAGGGGAAGAGGAAGAGGGTAGTGACGGCACATTTGTCTGGCTGTGAAGTCAAAAATTTGAGCTTTATCGTTGCAACGTCAGATCATCTACAAATGGCGAGCGCTGACAAAAGACTACGACTCCGCATGGAAGTGGGCGACCTTCTAAAATATCAGCAAAAGGATTGGTAAGACTGATGAGTCACTACAGAGCCATTCGGTCGAGGTTAGGAGTTAACTTTAAACTGAAGGTGTTCACACACTTTAGCACCCATGAAATCTGATTTATTTTTCTTAAATCAACCCCTTTTTTAAAATAAAGAATGATACTACAACCAAAATTCATTATTTGTGTCAGTATTGTGAATTGGGGTATAACTTAACATGAAATAAGGTTATTTTAGTATTTTTTCTAATACTAGATAAAAGTATTACTACTAAATGTGACAATTGCTGTAGGATTATCAAACTTCTGAGCAGCACTGCATGTGATGCAAACAGAGACATGTACATATTGGTCATTAAACCATGTTTACGTTACCTCTATGTTCCAATTATGTTGCTCTAATGTTCGACGACATTGGTCCATTGATTCCAAACCGGTCAGGTCCTGTTAGGACATGGAAACAAAAGTCAGACTGAAGGCCTCAGAAATGCAGAAAAGTAGGTTTCCATATAGTCAGTGAATCATACGCGGTTGCCTAGCAACAATAATTAATAAAAAGTCGGCAGGAAAGCTACAAAACAGTTCACATTAAGTTATTAAAAGTGGATCAAACTTGGAAAATGAACGGAGAGGACGTCGTTGTCGTTCATGCTCAGTCAGCTCTGCTAAAATACCAAGTTGTAGATTTAAAAAATAGACAGAAAAATGGTTGTTGGAGATCAAGGTGGAGGACAAAAACCGCGTCACTTTTAAACGCCACATTGTCGATAATTTAATTTAAAACAGCTTAAAAAGCGGCTGAGAAACTTCAGTGACAGCTCGATGCCGATGATGACTGCTGTGCTAGCCCAGCAAGTGTTTTGGGGAAAGGGAGCGTCAGCGTAAAAGTCTGACAAAATGACAGTAAAAAACGCAGCATGAGTGATGTTAATGGACGGAGTTGGATAGTTTACATGTCACTGGGTGAAACACGCCAAACGTTAAGCTGTTTGAGTCCGACAATGAGCCTCTAAAAGTCGGCTGACTCGTTAGCCAGCGGAGCTAACGTTAGCTGGCTCTGCTAGCGTTAGCTCCGCTTCTCGGGAGTTTGACTGTGCACAAAATAAAAGCGTCCAAACACGTCGGTTCCCGCCTTTTCACGGGGGGATTCACTACCAACGATGCTCTGCCGACATGTGAGGGTTCAAACGGAGTTGTGTTTGGTGTGAAATCGAGGCCCGTCTACCTGGAACTGGAGGAGTTTCTCGGTCTGCGCCTGGGATAACTCTGGCTCCTCTGGCGCCGCCATCTTACCTCGCCAATCATTTAGCGTAACAACGTCAACCGTCTTTTCCTGAAGCCGACGGCGGCAGCGTAGAGCTCCGCCGCTGCTGCCGCCTGTCGGCCTGGGTGTGAAGCTGCAGGGGTGGTATTTATTATAGCCACGGCCTCCAATGCTGAAGATCTGATCATGTAGTACATTTTGGAAAGAACTTGAATCAGATTTAGAAATACTTTAATAATCCCAGGGGGAAATTATCAATACTCCAGTATACAAACAAACAAAAACAACATATGTAAACAAGTAACCATCTCTTAAGAACAAGAACTGTGTGAAACAAAACCCAAAATCAGCACTGAGGGAAAAAACATTACTTATTTTGAATACAAAGAAAAAAAACTATGTATTATTATCAACCCACCTGTTCTCATTGGCTTTTAACACCATAGAGTGTTGATTGTGTATACATGCAGATTTTTTTTATTTACTTATGTTTATTTTATCTTGTGTGGGTAGTGCTTTTAATTAATTTTATTTTGTTTTATTGTTTTTTTATCTTTCTATTATCTACTTGGTGTTTTTATTGTGTTTCTATTGTGTTATTTATTCTGTTTTATCTTGTTGTGCAGCACTTTGAAAAACCCTGTGTTTGCTAAAATCGTGCTATATAAATAAAGTGGACTGGATTGGATTGAACCTCTATACTTTATTAGGGAAATTTCACTTCCATAAATGTAAATTTTCAGATGAAGTTGATTATTATTTTAAGTCTCTTAAGTTAATTACTAATAAAAAATGTCTATCTATAATAAATATTCATGCAGATATTTTCAACCTTTCACAACAGGTTATAACTAGAACTTTATTTACATGTAAGATTACAAAGTCTGTCACATCTAAGTTTTATTTTTGCTTTTGTTGTTTTCATGTTTTCCTTTTTGATCTTTATTATATAATCATGTAACTCTGCTGATGCTATGTTACTATTGTACAATGTGAACTAGTATTAATGAATTCTTTATTTGTTTATTTGTTCTTTCAATAAAGTTTTGAGGAAAAAAATCTGTCTGATCACGTTATTACTTACAAGAACTCAACACAACTTTATTTATTAATAAAGCACCTTTCATGCAGAGATACATGCCCAATGTGCTTCACAGAGCAGAATAAAGACAGAAATAGACAACACCGAACAGTTCTTTAGGCAACAGAGCAGTTGCATAAAAACTACAAATAAATAAAACAAAAATAAAAAGCATAAAACTACAACAATAAAACAAATAAAAGGTAAAATAAAACCTATAAGTGTAAGAAGCACAATTTAAGAACAGTTGCATAAAAAATAAAAAAACAAAAAAACAAAGATAAAAACTGCAACAATAGCATAAAGAAAAGTAATAAAGTAAACAGGCACAGGGGATAAAAACTAAAACAGGGCATGATCAGGACCTAAAAACTCAGCAGTGAATGATGAAGCACCTTAAGTTAAAGCCAGGCTTTTTTTTTATGTCTACAGAGGTGCAGTCCCTCAGATGCACAGATTGCAACCAATTTAATGCCCCTCGCCTCACCATACCATTCCAAGCATGTAGGAGAACCCACGCTGGCTATGAAACTCACAAAAAACTTCAAAGGTTGAATAGTCTATTTTGCTGTAGCAGAGAGAGAGAGTGTGATCATGGACAGATGTGATGACGTGTTATAAAAACTTTGATCATGAAGTCTGTCCTGTGTTGTTGACTGTGGAGCTGTGTTTACACACAAGTTTGCTCTCTGCTGTTGTGTATAAACTTTTTCATGTTGTTAATAAGTAGATAGGCTTTAAGGTTATCCTGATCGTTCTAATTAATATATAAAACATGAATATCATACTCAGTGTGACGGTCAAACCGTCTAACTGTGATAGAGCGTCCCTGCAGATCATCATAGACGTTAACGTTGCTTATTTATCATCTGTCTTTAGCCGTAACTTGCTAATATGTTTTTATATGAGTGGACAGGAGGGTGAGCGACCACTCTCACTGACACAATTATATTTTTTCCAGGTTGTCCACATTTAGATATCCTGCATGAAAAAAAAAAACACAGTAAGAGTGCACACTGTATCTCAGATGTGCATTTTGTAATCCATCTTCTGAACTTTGTTTAACCACAGATCACGTCAATAACATCCGTGCTCCCAGTGGAAGTGCAGTCGGATTCTTTGAGCATCACAGTTGTCTTCGCTTAACTTTTCTCCTTCACCTTTCCTTGACCTCATGACGTTTTCCATCAGGGTCAAGGAAAAGTGTTTAGTAAAGGACGCCCCAGTGTTTGGTCTGTCTGGGCTACTGTAGAAACATGACAGTGCAAAATGGCAGGCATCATGTAAAAGGACCCGCTCTGTAGAGGGGTCAGTCTAAGGTCATATAAACACAAAGATTCTCATTTCCATAGGCTAATGAAAACATTATTATATATTTTATTCCACTTCTGCTACAATAGATGCCCCTAAACATTACACATTATCAAACCTCTTAACCGTGAGGCTGTTTTCTTCCTTACGATAGTGAATTGTTTTTGCCAGACTAAACAAGCAATTTGACAATGTAACCTCAGGCTTGTTTTACTATTTTCTAACTCAAATTAACTGAAAATAAAAATAATTACTTTGCAACAGCCCTTTAACAGAACATATAGATTTTGTTCATATTACTGGTGCTTTATCTTAAATTTACTTTAGCTGGAACTAAGCAAATCTTTCTCCACAACACAGAATAACACTTACTACATATTCACAAGATGACACTGCATGCAACACCTCCTTTTTAAAAACTTTTTTGCACCAACTCACGCACCTTCTCTCTCACACACACACACACAAACTTTAAACATGCGGTACGACTTGAGTGACAATTAATTTATTTGGCCGTTTGTGATTTGATTTACACAAAGAAGCTGAAAAAAGAAATTCCAGTGAATTACGCAAAAGTAAAAGTGAAACTTATTCCCTCAGGTTGTATGGTAAGTAAGATCAAAGCGGACACATGAGGATCTTTAATTTTCTTGTTCATTCTGAAATATAAAGACACTGTACTGTACTAAAGAAGCACGATCAGGAAATAATCAGTTTCACAATAAAGCATACCGTCAAATTTTTGTATGTCCTTATTTCAAGTGTTAAGAAGTCACATGTCACTTTTTCCCCTCTACCATAATGATGTGGTACCCAAACTTTGTTTTGACAGGAGGGTCTGTGTAGACAGGTTTATCCATGGAACTGACTGGTAAGGCGAATGCAGCATCCTGGAAAGGCCCGACCATTGATCCTCGCGTCATCCATCCCAGATCACCCTGAAATAAACACAACAGACCAAAGTGAGCAAACATGAGCAACAAAGGAAAAAGGAAACATTTAAAACAACTGTGAGCAATCCCAAAAACTATTTTATGACGTCAGGTGCCACGCAATTGTTTGTACATCGACAAAAAAATGAGGTAAGACCTGCACTGTCATGATTACAACCCAAATATTTACTCAGTGTTACTGAGTAATAGCCTAAATTTCCACCGAATTTCCCAGCAGCTGAGAGTAGACTAGTTTTGGTCTTGTGATGATTGAATTCTTGTGAATAGGAAGGAAGTTGTATGGAACTAACAGAGAATAACATGTGGCGAGCCACATTTCTGAAAACCTGCAATATATTCATCATCTTCCATATGTCATCATCATCATCATCACAGGTTGAAATGTAGTAACATAATATTTTCATATTACATCGTTATTGTGGCTTATGACTTATACAACCGGATCATTAGAATCAAGACATAAATAAAGTGATTAAATGATTATTATGATTAGGTTCTTACTCCTTGTCGAGCTTTGTCTTCACTGTACTGTGATGCTACTTCACTAAATCGCACTCCAGCCTTCAGTTTCTCCATTGCCTCCATGCATTTACCATGTTTTTCACAAAGGATATGACGAACCTGGGAAAAAAGGTTCAGAAAAGCACAGTCAGTCTTCCGGTAATGAACAATGGTTGGGGTGCAACATGTGACCACTAACTGTAAACATAGATAAAGCATCCAAATAATAGATTATTCATACAGGACGTGACGTAAGCTCCCAGATTCTTCCCTGGTTCACGCTCTGAATCATCGCTGATGTTCAACTGTAGTCCAGAATTGAATAAAATAGATATTTAATGAACTTGAACTTTAATTCTGAGGAAATATCTGGTGTGTAGCTGGCAACTTTCGACAGCTTTAAAGAGCGGACAGAAGAGCAAAGGAGAGTGGACATCTTAAAGATCTACGGACATGAATTACATTGCATTTAGCAGACGCTTTTATCCAAAGCAACTTACAGAGGAGGACATAAGCTGAAAAGGTGTAAAGGAGCACAGAATAGTTGTTAGTTTTGTTAGGCAGGGAAGCATTCTCGAAAGAAAAAGGTTTTTACAAGTTTTTTAAAGGTCGAAAGAGATGTTGCTGTTCTTGCAGCCGGTGGTAGGTCATTCCACCATTTGGGGACGACCACAGAGAAGAGTTTAGAGTGACCTCCCTTTGCGAGAGGCGAGGGTACAACTAGACGGTTTGTATGAGCTGAGCGTAACGCCCTGGTCGGGACGTGAGCCTTTAGTAAGACGCTGAGATAGGCAGGGGCAGATCCTGAGGTAGTTTTGTGGGCTAGCGTCAGAGCTTTGTGTTTAATTCTGGCTGCTACAGGCAGCCAGTGCAGGTCGCTGAAGAGTGGGGTGACGTGTGTCTTTAAACATAAAACATGTTAGTATGTTTTCATGTTTGTATAATCACCTGAAAAAAAGATTGTTTTTGTTTACATTGATGTCTACAGTGAGAGAGCGAGTCCACCATGATGAACTGACATTTTTCTATAGCAGCGGAAAAAAAAAATGATCACACTGATCTAGAAAAGTCCTTTTGCTTTTTATGTGATATATATATATATATATATATATATATATATATATATATATATATATATATATATATATATATATATATATATTATGTGGTGAAGGAGAGGATGTGGCATGGGAGTGGGAGTATATATTTGGTTGCAAATGTCACTAAATCCTACACACAGAAAGCAGAGAGAGAGAAATCACACAGCAAATTAAACATCTGTAGTCTTAATTTATTTATTTATGATTGTTACTTTTCTAAAAGTAACAAGTAAATTTAAACTTATCTTATATAGAAAAAACACAAACTGGGGAAACACTTGAGGCAGGTCAAAGAATAAATAACAACAACAACAATAATAATAATAAATGTGTAACGATGTGTCACGACTAGATCATCAAAGAGGAAATTTCCAACCACATCACTTCCTTCCAGCTCACTCATCCCATCAGGTGGGTGTCTGTAGCAGTGTGAGGGCCGTCATGGGTTTAGATCAGAAATTCCCCGAGTTTTGTCACATTTGTATATTTTTGTTTTTGCAGTGCAGCTGTGGACAGAGGTGCATATAAATAAATACAGCTTACCTTCACAGCAGTTCCTCCTTTAGGTGCTTTTTCTTTCTTGTCAGCGTCTGCGCTTCCTGAAGCAGCTCCTACACAACAACAACACACACAACACGTTACACTGATGAAACAGCATTAATAATAATAAAGCTGCACGAACCAGCTGCATCAAGAACAGCCTCAGTTCATAGCTCGGGATTAACAGTAAGCTCTGACCTTTCCCGCCCTTGCCACCTTTTCCCTTTGGCGGCATTTTCAGATGCAAACGTGTTTTAAAATTCAAACAATACTGAGAAAGTAGAAACTGTCACAGCATGCGTTCATATGTTGTCACTGAGGCGTTTCTTCTTCTGGTCTTCATTGGTAGGTTGCAGCCAGCTTAACGCCCAACACCGCCACCTGGTGGAAGGAACCAGAGGGTGTAGACTGAAATGAAACATGTTTAGGTCAATTATGCAATTTCAATTACATAGAAAATGTCCAAAAATTTGATTATTACATAGTTTTAACCCTTGTGCTCCCCTTGGTACATTTTATGCACTTTTCACTTGAAAAAACTCTATAATTTTGCCTGTGTTAATGCTAGTGAGAGAAAACTTTCTACGGTTTTGGGTTTTTTATCCAATTTTAAAAGTCCAACCTTAGATTTAATAACAGGGCTATGGTACACTGTGTAGAAACGAAAGTTACTCTGGGTTCCCTCAAAACATTTTATGCATGATTGACTCCCATTATAACATACACTTTTGATCCTACTCTAATTTTGGCATAAAAGAACGTTGTACATATGACAACTTTTTCAATCGAATCTATTGACTTGAAAAAAATAAAATAAATAATTATCCATCATTTCACGTCATTTTCCACTATATGGCTGGAGGCCCCATTCTATACTGTTTCATTGAGATCTTTTTCTGTTGCATTTCCGACTATTGCTTGGCAGTAAAACACATTATTACAACTAAAATGGTCTGGGTGTGTTGGTATTGATGTAAAAGTGTGGTATGAATGTGTGTATTGAGAATATTATTTGTGTGTGTGTGTGTATGTCCACAGAGAACAAGACAAAGTGTGTGCACAGGGAAAAAGAGTCTTTTTTTTGCTCACCACATTTTGCACATTCCCATCTCTCTCCCTCTTTCTTATGCCCACAGACCCTCACGCCCCCAGCACACACACACACTCATGCACACACGCACACACACACACACACAAACTCACGCACACACACACACGCGCACACACACACACACACACACACACACACACACACACACACACACACACACACACAGAGCCCCATACAAAAACAAAAAAACAGAACCAGAGTGATCAATCGAAATCAAAAGGTTAAAGAGGCCAAAGATCAAAGAAGCACTCAACTACCAAAGCAAAGTCTTTTTTGGTTTTGGTTTTCAGTGCAGCATGTATACTCAGGTTTACACAGGTGCTGTAAATTTGATGTCACCCCAGTAACTGTACTTGTACTTATGGGGCTGTTTCTCTTACAGAATCAGAATCAGAAGTACTTTATTAATCCCTGTAGGGAAATTGTTTAAACTTTTACTTTTATTATGGTGTCAGGCCTATTTATCGTATACCAGGGATCATGGATCAATTTGCTTATATCAAAATACTTGAAGAGGTCATACTGCCTCATGCTGAAGAGGGAATGCCCTTGAAATGGGTGTTTCAAAAAGACAGACCCAAACACACCAGTAAGCGAGCAGCATCTTGGTTCCAGACCAATAAAATTTAGGTTATGGGGTGGGCAGGCCAATCCCCGGACTTTAATCCAATAGAAAACCTGCGGGGTGGCATCAGAAATGCAGTTTCTGAGGCAAAACCAAGAAATGCAGAGGAATTGTGCAAGGTTGTCAAATCATCCTGGGCTGGAATACCTGTTTACAGGTGCCAGAAGTTGGTCGACTCTATGCAGCACAGATGTAAAGCAGTTCTCAAAAACAGTGGTTATACAACTAAATATTTCATTAGTGATTCACAGGAAGGCTAAATTTTAATATTTTTTCAGTTTATTGAGTAAATATTTGAGTATATTTGAGTTTTTAATGACAAATGCAGACACTGCTATTTTTTCAAACAGCCCGCCCAATATAATTTTTTCCTTCATTTTCTGTAAAATAATTAAACTAGTGGTACTTTTTTCTTCATGTTTTTGATGTAAAATATAATGTGCAGTGTTCCCAATGAATGGAAAATAAAAAATAAAAAAAATAAAAAGGAGGAGAAGGATTTTGACACTTACTCACGTTTAAAAAAACACTGCTAATATTTTGAACAAAACTGTATCTGTATGTGTATGTGTAGAACAGCTGGTCCCTTTTAAGGGCCTCTGTTCATTCAATACATTCCCAGCAAACCGGCAAAATATGGTTTCGAAGTCTGGGTGCTGTGTGACGTGGAGACCTCATATGCCTGGAAAATGCAGGTGTATACTGGGAGGTCTCCAGGAGCAACAAGAGAGGTCAACCAGGGGATGCAGGCAGTGCACATTTTGCAGAAAGCAGCGAAAGGTGTATACCCAGTGTGCTAAGTGCTATAGGTATATTTGCACAGTCCACCTGACAAGTATCTGCAGCTTCTGCTTCACTGGCTGAATTCCCTCACTGATACACATGCAAATTGTTAAATTGTTTCAATTGTTTCATATTCTGTATTTTGTGATTTTGATAACAAAATGTGGGTTCATGTTCCCAAAATGACATTAAAGGGTTAAAATTATTAAGAAATACATGAAAATTTTATAGTTATGAATAGGACTGAAGTTGGTCAAAAGATTTAATGCAGTGAAAGTGAAAAAAAATATGCACATGTAATATTTTTATAGCACTTTTTAGAAAAAAACATTTTTTGCACAGAAGGGTTGTTCGCACTCATTTTTTTAAAAAACTGACACTGCTCAAAAAATAATAATGCATTCAAATCAATGTTGTTGTCAATTATTGACATATCCAAGGGTCTAATAGTCCTGCCTAAAAAATTACAGTTTGCACTTAGTGTATAGAAGATTCTCAAATGTTGTGCTTTTTTATCATGTGGGTTCATGTTCCCAGAATGACATTAAAGGGTTAAAATTATTAAGAAATACATGAAAATTTGATAGTTATGAATAGGACTGAAGTTGGTCAAAAGATTTAATGCAGTGAAAGTTGAAAAAAATATGCACATATAATATTTTTATAGCACTTTTTAGAAAAAGAACATTTTTTGCACAGAAGGGTTGTTTGCACTAATTTTTTTTAAAACTGACACTGCTCAAAAAATAATAATGCATTCAAATCAATGTTGTTGTGAATTATTGACATATCCAAGGTTCTAATAGTCCTGCCTAAAAAATTACAGTTTGCACTTAGTGCGTAGAAGATATTTCATATTTTGTGTTTTTATCATTTACAGTATGTGGGTTTATGTTCCCAAAATGACATTAAAGGGTTAAAATTATTTAAGAAATAAATAAAAATTTGATAGTTATGAATAGGACTGAAGTTGGTCAAAAGATTTAATGCAGTGAAAGTTGAAAAAAATATGCACATATAATATTTTTATAGCACTTTTTAGAAAAAAGAACATTTTTTGCACAGAAGGGTTGTTTGCACTAATTTTTTTAAAAACTGACACTGCTCAAAAAATAATAATGCATTTAAATCAATGTTGTTGTCAATTATTGACATATCCATGGTTCTAATAGTCCTGCCTAAAAAATTACAGTTTGCACTTAGTGTGTAGAAGATATTTCATATTTTGTGTTTTTATCATTTACAGTATGTGGGTTTATGTTCCCAAAATGACATTAAAGGGTTAAAATTATTTAAGAAATACATGAAAATTTGATAGTTATGAATAGGACTGAAGTTGGTCAAAAGATTTAATGCAGTGAAAGTTGAAAAAAATATGCACATATAATATTTTTATAGCACTTTTTAGAAAAAGAACATTTTTTGCACAGAAGGGTTGTTTGCACTCATTTTTTTAAAAACTGACACTGCTCAAAAAATAATAATGCATTCAAATCAATGTTGTTGTCAATTATTGACATATCCAAGGTTCTTATAGTCCTGGCTAAAAAATTACAGTTTGCACTTGGTGTGTAGAAGATTCTCAAATTTTATGCTTTTTTATCATGTGGGTTCATGTTACCAAAATGGCATTAAAGGGTTAAAATTATTAAGAAATACATGAAAATTTGATAGTTTTGAATAGGACTGACGTTGGTTCAAAGATTTAATGCAGTGAAAGTGAAATAAAATATGCACATATAATATTTTTATAGCACTTTTTAGAAAAAAACATTTTTTGTACTTAACGACCGCTCACACAAACTTTTTTTAGGGGAGCACAAGGGTTAATATAAATTAACTAACAAACTCAATGTGAAGCAAGTGTTACGGTTCATGTAATAGTACCAATAAACTCAAAAGGATTAACAGACTTGTTCGTAAGGTCGGTGATGTTGTGAGGGCGCAGATGACTGTGGATGTTGGGAAGGAGGATGCCGTCTATCTTGGACTATGACTCTCACCCACTTCATGAGGTGCTGGACAGACTCAGGAGCACCTTCAGTCAGAGACTGCATAGCACCGATATGCTCCACAGAGAGACACAAGAAGTCTCTCCTACCTGTAAGCATCAGTCTGTACAACTCCTCCCTCAAAATATCAGACACTCCAAGTCAAGTCCAGTAGCTGTTGAACTGGCTTGTGCAATACATAAGTGAAATCTCCCTCACATGCATACTGCACTTGAAACAATCAGTGTATATTCTCTGTACAGTCTCTCAAAGACTAAATTCTTTATAAGGTTTTAGATTTACATATTGTATAGTTTACTGTTACTTGGCTTTTATTTTACTGTCACTGGTTTTATTTACTGTTTTCTATACATGTGTGTATAGTGTTAAAATAGGATGCCGTATAGGTGTATAGTGTTAAAGTTTTGTTTTCTTGCTATTACTTACAAACAAACAACAAAAACAATTTTTTTCTCAAATAATTATTTGTATTTTATGTATTTTATTATTTTTACAGGTGGCAGTATCAAGTTCAATCTAATGTACTTCTTGGCCTACAATAACACCTACACATGTTATAGGCCTTTATCTTTCCCATGCTAATAAAATCTATTTACTGACTTATTTACATGCACATGTTATTTATTAATTTATTATTAAATGAAATTAAAACTTTTATCGAAATTGCAACTACAAGGTCTATTTGAATAATTTAGGTGTCATAATAAAGGGAACACTCAGAGTAAATTAAGATGACACACAGCATAAATGAAAGTTTTAATTTCGGCCTAATTATATCTCTTTTAATTTTGAAAAGTGGTGAGTGGTTTAACTTTATGAGGCTATACAGATTTTGATATTAATTTGCTTGTTGGATCTGTGTTTGGTGTGTGTGTAAATATGACCTATATGTGGTTGTAGCATAGTTTCTCCTGTTTAATTTAATGTGAAATATAATGTTATGTTCAGTGTTCATACTTTTTGTTGTGGAGCAACCCCAGTGTCCCCCAGTTATGGGGTTAAAAGGTTTTACAGAACTTCAGACTGACCAATACCTAATCGATATTTCTTAATAGTTTCTGACTCTGGGAAAGTTGGAATGCAATCTCTGAACTTTCTGTTACCAAACCACGTACATCAAATGGTGGCATCTGCAATCTTCTATGTAGTTGTTTGCTGGGGAGGGGGAAGCACAGAAAGGGACAGAAATAGACTCAACAAATTGGTCAACGGGGGCATCTCTCTTTTGGACTGCCCCTGAGATTTCAAAGAGGAAGTGGTGGAGAGGAGGATGTTAACAAATCTGATATACATCATGAACAACTCCTTTCACCTCCTGCATGAGACAGTGGGGACTCATCTTGCACAAAGTACTGAGACAACACAATCTAATTTCATCTTTTGCATCTAAGCAGAAGGGCAAAAGCAGTAAAGTGCAGAGTAATGAACATATAACAGGGATATATGAACACATATAAACGTGAATATCTTCTGTCAGCTGGACGTTTTTCTATATATTTCTTACTTGTGAGTACTTTATTATCAACCTTGCTGAATGAATTTGCCCATCTTATCTTACCGTATCTTATCTTATCTTATTATTACCTTAGTTACTTACTTGCTTGCTTAGTTTTAAATAATTCATAGAGGCCTATGAGATCATGATTATGCCAGGATAGCCTTATAATGTTGTTGTGTTGCATACCTTCAGGCGCACCGAATAAACATAAAAATGGGTTTTGCTTTCTAGGTTTTTCTTAATAGTTTCTGATTCTGGGATACAGTCAAATTGCCAAAAAACAAACAAAAACATCCTTACTTACTGACTTACATACTTTATTAGTTTTGCTGAATTCATGGAGGCCTATGTGACCATGCTTATGTTATTAAATCTAATGGACACTCAACAATTCACTCCAAAATGTTTTTTTAACAGTTTCTATGGGAAAGTTAGAAAGAAAAAACACCCCAAACTACTGTATCTGAACTCTTTCTTTTACAAAACCACACATTTCAGCTATCTATGTGATCTCCTTTAGTGTACTGCTCCTGAAACAGTTTGCAGAGGTCATCCTGCCACGTTAAAAACCTCTGCTGCTGTAAGGTGACCTTGAGTGTCATGCACCACTACAAAAAAATGTACTATTAGTTTGCAACACATAGCATGTGGAGTAATATATATATATATATATATATATATATATAAACTACTACAACTACATCTACTATAATTCAAAACAATGCATGAACGTTGGTGTGAAAAAAAAGGTGCAACTATTTATTTAGGGTAACTCTAAATAGTTAAATAGTTTTGATCAACTTCACCTGCTTTCAAAGTGTCCTATCAGATCTCACGGCGTCAGCACGAGGCGGTCACCGTGGCAACGACACGACACACAAACGGTCCGTGACGTGTTTCGACATCGCTCCTGTTTCCCACTCGTCCGAAGCAAAGACAGACCCTCATCTGATCTAGACGAATATTTATATATATGTGTATCTATTTATGGAAAGGTACGAGCAGGTTTTGTGTCTGGGCAGGGGAGGAGCTGCAGACGTGTTCCTGATGAGGCATGTGGAGCACAAGAGCCTGCACGCAGTGAAGAGGATCAAAGTGGAGGACACAAGGACAGCGAGGACACAGAGGGCGATCCTCCAGGAGGCTGACATCATCAGGAGGCTGCAGCACCCTCACATTGTGGAATGCACCGACGCCTTTGTGAACTCACAGGATGGATTCATTTACATTGTGATGAGCTACTGCGACGGGGGCACACTGGATGACAGAATTAAAGAGAGGGGACCAGAGGAGTTCTTCACAGAGGACACAGTGATGGGGTGGTTCGTGCAGGTCGCTCTGGCTGTAAATTATATACACGCTGCTAAGATACTACACAGGGACATCAAAACTTCTAATGTGCTGCTGACAAAACAAGGCATGGTGAAGTTAGGGGACTTTGGGATATCCAGAGTGATGACGAACACGGCTGATATGGCCTCCACATGCGTTGGGACACCCAGCTACCTCAGTCCTGAGCTGTGCCAGGACGTCCCATACAGCTCCAAGTCTGATATCTGGGCTCTTGGCTGTCTGCTGTATGAGATGTGTTCTCTCAGACCTCCGTTTGCAGCCACGAACCTCCTGAGTCTGTTTTACAAGATCACCAAAGGGGAGTATGATCCCGTGGCTAACGTCTACTCCGACAGCATCTCCTCCTTGATCCAGAGCATGCTCTGCCTCAACCCAGAGAACAGGCCGAGCGCCGCCTGTATACTCAGCTGTGCCTATGTGCAGGATCACCTGGAGTCTCTCAGACATACAGAGGCCGACGGTGTCCCTGTGACTGAATCTAAAGAGGAGAACTGTGACACCAACATAGACGGAAAAAACACAGACATAGACCCCGCACTGCGGTCAGATGTTGACAGTCAGTCCCACTCATGGGATGAGAAAGATACCGAGGCCAGTTCCAGTGAGGAAGATCTCGATGGTTTGTGCGTTGGAGGACAAGTCCACTGTGACTGCCACTATCCTGAAGACTTTGATGACGATGAAAGTTTGTCCTCCCTCGAGGAGCACAGCGAACACTCTGGGTCCCCAATGAGGAGCGACTCTGCAGAGCCAATTGGTAATGTAGAGGGAAGCTTCAGTGATGGAAGAAGCATTCATACCACAGTGTGAAAATACCCCTTCCCTTCAGAGTCTTTCTTAAGTAGAAGTATAGTCATGGTACCAGAAGTTTAAGTACTCATTCTGCAGAAGGCTGTTACAATATTAGATCATTATTGCTAATAGATCAGTGCATAGGTATAGTTTTACTGTTGTAGCTGGTGGTCTATCCCCCAAGATCAATCTGAGCGGTCTTGATGTAATTAGTGTGAGAGGATAGAAGAAAAACATAGCTCTGTTACACACATTTGTATTATTTCTCAGACTTTCTCTTGTTTTTTTGTAAAATATTGGATCATTCGACCTCTTTTTAGATATTGAACAGCCATTAAAATGAGACCATGTGGGAGGTTCAGAGGGGGGAAACCCTCTAACAGCTCATGGACATCTAAAACATGACAGCTTCATAATGCTTTCTGCAACGAATCTAACCACAGTTCCTCAAGTAATCTGCAGTAGCACGAGTACAAGTACAAGTTTCCACTTTGGCTTTAGAGGGAAATATTTCACTTTGTACTGCACTACAGTTATCTGACACATTAAGTCACTAGTAACTTTACAAATTAAGATTTGTGCACACAAAACACTTCAAGAATATCATGTTTACCTTAAACAACTGTGCTAAACAATATACATATATCCTCACTCTCACATACATACATATATTTGTCTGTTGAGACACATTTAGAGAAGTTGAATTCATTTTAAATCATTTTGAGGTTTAAATCGTCCAAACAATGGAGTTCATGAATTGAGAAAATAATCTAGAAATAAGTAAATAAGTAAATCAATATTGACAATACTCATTACTTGCAGTTAGAATCAGCTCCTTCTCGACCAACTACAGCCATAAAATCCTGCATAACGATAATCTAATGATTTTTTTCTTTGTGCTTCTGATACTTTGAGGACAATTTCCTGATTACGCCTGCATAGTTGTGCTACTTTCTCCATCACTGTTTTTTTTTTTTTTTTTTTTGTAAGAGGTCACAGGCCAAAAAAAGGATCCGCTGGTTTGCTTCCTATATTTTATGTTAGATCTTATATCTGAAGAAGTAACTAAATAACTACATAAATAACTACAGCTAGGAATTAGAAATGGCAATTCTCAACTAGGGCTGGGTGATGAATCAATTTTATCAATTAACTCGAATTAATGATTTAGGACGATGTTCAAGAATGAAAATCGAGTTTCACTTTAATTAGAGTAATTATGGTACGGCCCTGCCCTCCCCTGCATGAGGCGACCTCTTGTCCTCAGAGACCGGCAACACGTCAACATGGCGGCTACATGCTAATAAGAGTGATGAAAACTTTGCCCCCAAGAAAGGCTCCATCTCCTTAGTGTTAGAGCAGTGTGTGCCACTTGTTATTTAGCATGAAAATAATATGATTCATTTTGTTTACAAATTTGTGTCTTTCTTCTTCTTCTTCCTTTTATTTTACAAAGGGTGATGTTCGGTGAAAGATATATTTGCACTTTATTAATCCCAATAAGGAAATTTGTTCTTATTTAACCAATAGGAACCTTTTATTTATATTTTTTAAGTGAAGTTAGGTTTGCACAAACAAAGCTTATTTCAATGATTTCCTTGTCGTTTCTAGTCTTTAAGAAAAAAAAATCGGATGTGTTGTGAAAAAATCTGAGATTTTATTTTAAGGCCATATCGCCCCGGCCCTATATTCAACTACCCCTAAAAAAGAGTATGAAAGTACAGACTTAAAGCCAGTGGTGACACTGTGAACAGCAGAATAGTACTTAAATGTGTGATTTCTTAAAATGTTCCTTAAAACCACAGGGGTCATTTTTTAATCGAATCCTAAGAGATTTAAGAGAGAGAGACTCAATATTTAATATCATGCTTACAGTTTGAGATTGAAACTTTCCTACAAACACTAAAACTGAACAATCTGATGTACCATGGACTTGGCAATCTGAAATGTTCATGCTGGTGTAGACTACTTGCTCAAACAATACATCAAGTAAATTACAAGAAATTTGAAAAATCAGTTGAGCATTTTAAATATTTTATCAAGCAAAAAGTACCACGTTCACTGATTTCAGCTTCTCAAATGAGAGAATTCACTGCTTTTCTCCTTTTTTTCTTTTTTTCTGATATTTTAGATGGTTAAAGAGATAAATGAGGAAAAATAATAACAGACTCATCAACAGATTAATCGTTTAGTGCAACAACATTGAACTGACCATTATATCGAGGTCAGTTCAGCGGAAAAAAACGAGGTGCAAGCGATTACCATGGTGCAAATCTATCGTACACAGGCCTACTTTTTATTTTATGTTTTGTCAGCAGCTTCTTTTTATTAACTTGTGGCTTGTCTGCTTGTCAGAACAAGTCGAGTATCCAGATGACTTCGAGGAAGTCGAGGTGGAAGAAGAATACGAGGATGAAGCTCCTCGGCGGCCGCATGAAGAGGTACAGGAGGAGGAGTTTCAGCTCTGTGATGCCGGAGGACTGACCATCACCCTGAAAGCCCTGAAAGAAAAGGGCTAAATACACTGCAACGGACTGCAACATGAAATGTGATATATGAACATTTGTGCCTTGTTTCTATTTTATGCAACTGCTAACCCTAAAGACTTCATCATTGAGGATCCTGCTCTGTCTTACAGTACATTCACACATCAGATGACATCGTAGAGTGTTGCAAAACACTGAATGAGGTTTCTGATTGGAAGAGTGACGGTAATGATGAATACAGGATACGTTTTTTTTGTAAATGTAAATTTCTATTTATAGTCAACACAAGCACTCAGTAGAATTAGTTTTTTATTCTCTTGGTAAAGATAACCATAGCCAGGATTTCCTAACTTGATATAACATTTCAAAATCTGAATTCATATATATTACATGTTGCTATATTAATGCTACATACTGTATGTATTATCTTCCTTCAGCTTTAACTGTCTTTCTTTTTTTGGTCTGTCGTGTTATTACAAAATATGTTTATCTTCATCTCAAAATGCGATGAAAGTATATTCTGAAAGTGCGCTATCAAAGGAAGTGTGGTCTACAGAGCTTGCCACAAGCATGTCCTGATAACACAACTAATGACAAAACTAAAATCAGATAAAATCAAAGGGAGGAACATGCATAAATACAAATTCGCTGTGGCAAGGACTGAGCATTTGTGCATGGGGCGGGTGCTCTACCAACTGAGCTAAACGACACCATGTTCTCAGCCTTTTAATGTATTTATGAATAAAAAATACTGCAAACATAAACAAAATATGAAGCTGGTACAGTTCTGATGGAAATATTTCAGTCACAACTAAAAGCTGCCCAGTACAACCAGCTTGTTTTTTGTCTTTTTATCACCTTTATTTTTGATCTCAGTAATATTCTGAAATGTTTGTTTTTTTTAAGTCAGACTGTGTGTTTGCGTCTTGTTTGGTTTTACTCAGTACCTTTCACCTAAAAATCTTTTTCTCATGTGACAGGAATTTTAAAGAAAAACCCTTAAATAAGGAGGATCGGATTCAAAGCATCAAAGTTTAAGTTGAATTTATTGTTCTTGTACAAGAGGAGCGTTTTACAGTGCAACACACTAAAGGGGTTACAGAGAAAAAGGCTCCCTGAGGAGCATTAACAGTTGGTCCTTATACATTTTCTTGAAGATGGGCTGTCTCAACCCCTGTAGATTGTTAACAGTCAATTTGCATATAATGCATTTAAACAGCTTTCTTCAACATATCACCTAATGAGTAGCCAGTATGTCCCCAATCTTGATGTCACCTCTCTGACCTGTCCCTGACTCATTCTGTTCTCAAATCCCTCTATTTATACATTAACCTGAACTTTACCTTACCCTGCCAGTCTCAGGAAAACAGCAATAAAGGGAAGTGCCCTAAGGACATGTAATATAAGAACAAACATTGTACAAGTTAAAACATCTAACTAGCTGTGTAACCCTCATTTTTATAACATACTGATTTATGCAAGTTGTTTGTAGCAGTGGTTGTTGTTGATGTATAAACGTGACCTTGGTTGAGCTTGTTAGAGAGAGATACTTTATTAATCACTCAACTGGGAAATACTTTTTTCACTCAGTTTTATTTACATGCATTTTAACCCAGAACACACATGCTGGCGAGCTTCAGTGCCTTGCTCAAGGGCACAGGAGGTGAACTGGCACCGCTACAGCATGGACCAAAAATATGGAAGGTATGGAACGTGCTTGTGGCTCACAGGCAGAGTGGGTCGTCCACTAATCAGATGATCGGCGGTTCGATCCCCGGTCTGCATGTCGAAGTGTCCTTGGGCAAGATACTGAACCCCAAATGCCCCCGAATAGTTAGATCTTTGAACTGATGAGCAGTTGGCACCTTGCACGGTAGCCAATGCCATCAGTGTGTGAATGAGATATGTAGTATAAAGTGCTTTGAGTGGTCGGAAGACTACAAAAGGTGCTATATAAGTACAGTCCATTTACCATGTATATTAAATTATATTTTTTAGGTATTGAACAGCCATTAAAATGAGACCATGTGGGAGGTTCAGAGGGGGGAAACCCTCTGACAGCTCATGGACATCTGAAACATGTCAGCTTCATGATGCTTTTTCCAACGAATCTAACCACGTTTCCTCAAGTAATCTGCAGTAGCACGAGTACAACTACAAGTTTCCACTTTCGCTTTAGAAGGAAATATTTCACTTTGTACTGCACTACAGTTATCTGTCACATTTAGTCACTAGTAACTTTACAAACTAAGATTTGTGCACACAAAACACTTCAAGAATATCATGTTTACCTTAAACAGTGATAAAACACAAACATCCCTCCCCTCGCGCTATCCACATCTGCAAGCAGTCAATCAATTGATGTTTGTCCACCATGAACCACCAGAACAACTTCAATACTCCTGTAATGAAGGACTGAAACTTTCCTCCACTTTCTTCTGCAAACTCTAGATAACGTAACATGAGGATTATCGTAAACTGATAAGGAGGGCACAGATTTGCTGATCCCTAATCTCGGCCTAGTGAATCTACTACTACAATCTGTAAAGTCTGTGACAGTATTAGCATCTTATGATTCTCCATTTATGCTTTTTCATTTGATTTGTCAACTAGGGATGCCCAGTTTGCTCAAAACATATTTTAATTTTATCACATGTATGTAAAGTCCGAGAAGCAACTTGGTGCTCAGAGATGTAACTTACATTCTGCCTCCTTCCTCAGATACAGCCTTCATTCTACTAACACCGGAAACACAAACAGGTTTCTTTTATTTTTATTTTTTTTTAGACAAAAAGATATCTACCACAGTACATTTGAACTCTTAATTAAGTACTTTTACTTCTGCACTGCTTCCGATAACGGAAAGACCTCGTAGCAACAGTATCGTCAGCAACTGTTTGCAAGTAAGGTGCATGCTCTTTGTGCCACAGCAGACAGGTGAGCTGTTTTTTCTTTTTTACAGGAATTTGCATTTACGTTTCATGACTTTCCAGCACATTTCTTTAAAATTTAGTATCGATAGGGATGAGTTAAGATTTGAAAGTGCCACAAGCTCATGGCTGAACTTTTTCTCAGCGGAAATGTAAGAATCACATTTTATCACACACAATCTCTCTTGAGTTGACCAAAGTTTTTCCGTACTCACAGTCAGCAGTCTCAGGTTCACCCACTTGCATTACATTTACTAGCAACCCCACATAAAGGCCCCACTCTGAGACATCAAGCGCACAAAGACACACAGTAGTCTTTCCATGAGATAATATTGAACACATCACAGCAAAGGTCTTTGGTCTTTTCCTTTTTGAGGCTCTAAACCGTGTGACATGTTTCCTACATGAGCAGAAAGTTCAATCATTAGTGATCATTGTGTGATGTCAAAGTCACAGAGCAGTGTTAACCCGTGCAATCAGCAGCCGTCACCATGAATGGATTGTTGAATTGGGCTAATTGAGGTCATGGGTCACTAAACCCAAACCTCTCTCTGTGATCTGACTAACAATATTTCTTGTTGGAGAGTTGAAGGTTTAGACAAACCATGTTTAAAGATGTCATAGAAACGAAGATATTGTGACATTTCCTCAACATATCTCATCTCGATACTTTGAGTAGGCTTGCTCTAAGCTTTATCAGGTCTGTGAGTCGACTAACAACCTTCTAATCAGCACTAGCAGTCTGCACATCACCATTAAAGCAAACAGCACATGCATGTGGATGTTTGAGCTAAGTATAAGTTGTGGACCTCAGGACATTTTTCTGACATTTTTCTGTTACTGCTTTCCTTCCATGCAAAGATTCCCCTGCTGAGCGCATAAAAAACTCTGATGTTCCTCTCAATCATCCACAAATTAACACCCATACACTCATTTAACTTCATCCACTGATGGTGTGAGACAAAAGCGCCCAACGAACTTCCATGATGACTGCTGCAAAACAGTGCAACCACATCCACGGTACAGACAACATGACTCATTACGCTGCGGCACCACAGAGATCTCAAGAGATAGTGCAGATAACATTTAAGAGAAATGCATTTATCAGGTTATTTATCATATTTATTGAAAATGGCTAATGACTTTTGATATTTTCATTTTGTTATACAGTTACGCATAGATTATGTTATGATTCATCTCAACAACACTTTTATCTGAACTCATCTTCAATCCGGTAAAATATTATTCACCCTTAAAGGCTTTTTAAAAAAAAACAAAAATCCAAACGTTGATCAGTTCACTCCACTTTGGGAGAAATTAGTGCACAAGGAAATTGATCTTGGTTTTATTCACAACAATAAAAGATAGAAGGAAAGAATATAAGAAATCTAAACAAAATCACACTTATTTCCAGAGAAAAGGCCTCAGCCTGCTTGTCTGTCAACCGTTTGCCTAGTTAGGTAGAACGTTATCAAGCATCAGTCCGTCAGTGGGGTCAGTGAGAAACGCTTGACCCTTTTCAGACGGCATCAAAACTTTAAATAAACTACAAATAAACTGATATGCACTTGTGCTATGATTAAATCCATGAGAACTTCAGCAAACAACCTCTCAGAATGAATCGACAACAAAGATCTACACATTGAAAACAAGATCAGAAAAGATTCGCTCTATTCACTAGATTTATTTAGAAACTTTTATTCATTTTTAAGGTGTAAAAACAGAAGATGATGTTTTATACATAATCTATTATTATATCAACATTATACTGGTTATATGGTCCCGGATATTACACTGCTGTACAGCCAGAGTGGCAAAACTTGACTGTTTGCAGCTCAAGTGATGGCACTGAGGGTGGCTGTAGCAGGTCGCCAACACTGAGCAAGAGATAAGTGGTTTGATCCCCGGGTCATCCAGTCTGCATGTCGATATGTCCTTGGATAAGAACCTCAAACAGTAGTTGGTAGCCAGTGGCGTCAGTCAGTGTACGAATGGGGTTTTTTCTATTCATTGTATATACTTGTTCCTAAATTTAAATTTGCCATTACTTTTTATATTTTATGTTCTATATATACATATGTATGTATATATTTTATTTTATATTTGGATATTGGGCTGCTCCAGGACCAGGGGAAACCAATTTCGTTTCATCCATGTTTACATGTGTTGTAATGACAAATAAAACTCCTTGAATCCTTGAATGGGTGAATGTAGTGCAAAAGCACCTTGAGTGGTCAGGCAACTAGAAAAGAGTTAAGTAAAGTCCAATTCATTTTAAAGAATCAATTCATATAAACATATTCAAGGATTCCTTGAATATGTTTAATAAACTGAATTGAAGAATCAATTCAGTTTATTAAACATATTCACTGAAATAAAACTGATCCAGCATTAAACATGTTTCAGTTTCACCAGCGTTTTACACCAAAACTATGACAACATATACATGCACCCGCTAAAGTTAAAAATAAACAGAATGTTGACGCAGTGGAGTGATTCATGGTAGACAACTAAGAAATCACCCTCTGAATAGTTACACCGTAGTTCTAAATATAATGGCTGGTTTCATTTTTTCTGACGACAGAAACTGTGTTGAAATGTGAGGAAGTGGAAGGCTGTGTGAAGAAAAAAGAAGAGTTGCCCATCTTCTTTCTTTTTCTTTTTTTTTTTGCCCTTCATGAATGTACTTCCTTTTATTAAGTGCATGCTATATTTTACTCTTGCTCATGCTTGCCCGGATGGAGTTTATTTCTAAGAGTAGTTGTTGTAGCCAGCACTGTTTATTGTGTAGATGTTATTTATAGGACGATACATTCATAATGAGTCCTCATACATTGCATCACCTACAGCACTATGTAGGGAATGCAAGAAAAGGAAGTTTGGAATATAGCGTGAGAGGTCACTATATATATCATCAGGTCACTAATGATGACCGATAATTTGTTAAGATTTCATCAGCGGAAAGTGTAGGAAATATACAGAGGGAAAACTTTAATATTTAATATTATTGGAAGTCTATTTTATCTGCATTCGTACACAGTTCCTAAAATATTGTCCACCTCACGCACATGCTGCATGTAGAGTCTTGTCTCATCAAGATTACCATTAAAGAATGCAGAACAAGATTGTTGGACCTCGAAGTGTAACACAGATGAATAGACAACCAGCCAGTCAGCTTTGGTATCGTTTTCTTTAATTTTTTTATTTTTTATTAAGTAAGTTTGTGCTAACTTTAACTTTTTAAATTCACAGCGTGTTTCCAGGTACGTAGGTGATGATGACATCAGCGACTTCATTTCCTCATTGACTTGATATATAAAGGATGGGCAGACACTGATAACATGAAGACTCACACTTAAGAAGCTGTGAAGAAAGAGAGAGAGAGAGAGACAACACTGCAGTATGAAGTGCGTACTCACCCTTGTTTTCCTGTTTCATCTCTGCCACAGTGTTAAAATAGACATAACACTGAGCAATGAGATTAAGGACGGACTATCAACGCTCGACGGACTCTACAGACAGCACAAACTTAATTTCACATATGTAAGTATAATGCATTGGTATGATCACACTTTATTTCATTTTTACAGCTTGCAGTGGCTTCACTCTCAGTTATTGTCACTTTTCTTAATACATGAATTTAATACATTTTTTGTCCCTATAGCCGGAGAGAAACAAGATTCGTGTGCCAACCACAGAAATGGATCGAAATGCAGTAAGTGCTGCATCTTTTCACCTTCAGTGTTCTTAATGATCTAGACCACTGGTTCTCAAACTATGGTTCATGTACCACTGCAGTTACGTGACCTCCCTCTAGAGGAACGTGGTATAATCTTGTATATTGTTGCTTTTATGCATAGTAAGAAGTCCACAACAGGGGTACCCCGTACCCCCGTATCATGCCTAATATTTTCTGATGCACTCTGGTGCGCCATGTTTGAGAAACACTGATCTAGACCAAGTTTGTTGCTTTTCTTTTTACGTTCAACTCATGATGATGCATGATTTTTTTTATTTGCAACAGTTTGACTAGACCGTGATGTTTTTCTATTGCAGTCTTCTTGTGTGGGTGTCTTTGTCAGGGAGCTGAAGCACCTTCTTAACAATGTGACGGTGCCTGAGAACAACAGAAACGTTCTCCATGGACTCATGGCGAACCTGAAGCATGTGGGAAAACACAAAGAGGTCAGCAAACAAAAATATGACCGCGTGATTTCAGTTGAACTGTTTCCTTGCTGCATCAGTAGTGACAAGAAAACCAAAGCTCTCTCTGTTTCTCTTCCAGAATGACCAAAAGTGCCAAATGATGCTGGAATCGAATCTTCTGAGCCCTTTTTCTCCATATAGGAGGTTCCTCAGGGCACTGAGAAGAAGCAAATAATGAAGATTCTATTGTTTTTTTTTATTTTTTTGTAATACAGGGCAGCTTTAATTGTTTTATAGACAGATTTGGACAGTGAATGTATTTTTTACAGATTTTTTTCTACACAGTTTCAAATTCAGATAATTTTTTTCCAAAAAGGCACATATTAATATATT
The DNA here is from genome assembly GCA_004119915.2 of Collichthys lucidus. Classification (NCBI taxonomy): domain Eukaryota; kingdom Metazoa; phylum Chordata; class Actinopteri; family Sciaenidae; genus Collichthys; species Collichthys lucidus. The sequence goes on from CM014083.1 coordinate 23,112,530, forward strand.
TATTACAATTATTTATTTCATCCATCAATTTTCTGGACTGCACAAGTTCTATTTATTATTTTGTATGTATTTATTTATTACATTTATTTATACGTTCATATTTATCTGTAGAGTTTTCACAATGTGAAGAATATTATTTCAGTTCAATGCTGTGCTGTTGCCGCCAAATAAATGAACTACTTTCATTATTTCTTCTCACAGAGTATTTGTGAATTTTAAAAAACGTTTGTTTTTTTTGAAAGATGCTGTAATGACACAGTGGTGAAGAAAGGTTTGTTGCAGCCAAAGATGTAAAGCACTGTGTGAAAGCGAGAGTTGTGCTTTCAGCTTGCCTTATCGTGGTGTATTGAGAGTCGCGACACATCAATTAAATCCACCCAGAAGCTCGTCATGACTCAAACTGCCGAGCGATTTACCACTGCATCAGTGTCTAGGAGAGCAGGGTTAACAGATTATGTAAAAAAAAACGTCTTGCCTTATTTGTTCTCGCACATCTTATCTGATCTGAAGAGAAAAAAAAAATAACTTATTGACTCATTACAGTTTGAGGGAGATTCAAAGAAACGTAGTACAGTCAGTCAATGTACAGTGATATGCATGTGTGTCACGAGAGTTAGAGGAGCAGCAGCTGCACCTTTGAACACGGAAAAGAAGCCGAGCGGAAGGCAGGTGGAGGGAGACGCTCACAATGCAACTCCGCCTGTCTGTCTACCCGGGTCTCACCTCTTACCCTCCCCGGCTGCTGTGTCTTTGATGTCCTTGAAGCAAGGCAGCACTCAAGAGTTTGAATCACACAAAAAAAACACCAGGAGAAAGTGAAGAACATGACAGGGAGAAATAGACGCTGATATTTTTGAATAAATCTCAAGTTTTTGGACCAATTTTACATAATTTTTGGAGGACGGTGGTAGGCAGAGCACTGATACTGACGTGTTAAACATTTGATTAGTGCTACCTCTGGCTGTGAACAGCAGGCAACATCCTGTTGCTCTAACTCAGCATGAGACGTAACTATCTGCATGGTTAACTTCAGGGTATCATATCATATCTAAACTGTTGCCAATGTTAAGACCACAGACAATCTGATCGCTCATGAGACAGACTCATCAGTCTGACAGGATGCTGACAAATGTCATCCTGAATAACGTGACATTGATTATCTCATCATGTGCAGCACATAGTCTACAAACTAAATAGTTTATTCGTCACCTGATGAAAAAGCAAAACGTAGAATCACTCATATTGATATTTTGAGCCTTAGCCAAACTTTTAATATTTGAATTTTGAATTATTTTTTTTCTAAAGTTTCTTATTTTGTTTCAGTTATGTGATGATATTCTTTACATTCCTTTAATCACTGCTGTGCAGTGTTTTTCCTGTGAGTACTATCACTTGAGCGACTCACCTCAATACTTGATTCATGATTGTGATTACTGTATGTGGCTTGTAGGAGGCCCTTCCACTTATAGCTGGAAACCACAGTGTTGACGGAGACAGGTGATAACCAGCAAGTGACCCATAAGACATGATATGTTTTGATATTGCTCTTGGCTACAACTACTGCTTTGTACTGTTACATAATTTATTGATGGATAAAATCAGCACTATTTGTCATGGACGGTGAAGTAATTTAGCAGGCTATAGATAGATAATAAATCCAATGACACTATAAAGGACTGAAATGAATGAACGTTCTGTAGCCAGCCCCAGGTGGCCTTTTGAAGAACTGCAGTTTTTGGCACCATCGCATAGGCTTCATTTCACTTTTTTTTTCTCTCCTGGAAAGTCCGTCCTGAAACCTTCACATAGAAATCTATCTATGTTATAGGTGAGTGAGAAAGGTCTATGTTTTTACAAGCCATTCAAAAAATGGCAAATAGGCAATAAAAAGTGATTAATACATTATATTAATAAGTCAATTGAGTTAATGGGATAGTTCAACATTTTGTCAGATAAGAATATTATTACTGATCTCTATACAGCCAGCAGTCTGCTAGCTTGGCTCAGCATAAAGACTGGAAACAGGAGGAAACAGGTAGCCTGGCTCTGTCCGAAGATCCACACAACACAAAGTTGTGATTATGTTAAGTGATTGCTCATGGTCAAGATATACATATATAGATTAATTTTTGTATCGTATAAACAAATCAAACATATAAAGAACATGTTAATTTGTGAGCTCTAGACATCTTCAGACTATAAGATCTCCATCTGTGCCTGATTTCTATTGTTGAAACCTGATATGATGATGCCCAATACATTAATTTGTATTCATGAATTGTTGTCTATGATAGTTTAATCTCAATGACAAAATAGAGAGAAGCTGAACTCTCTTTGCATTAAAATCTCTCTTTACTTGAATACTGATTGTTGATTTTCTATGACTTACTCAATAAATTGTGTCCTCTATATATCTGTTAAAAAACAAACAAGTGTCAGTGAAATTAAAGTTAAATTTACATCTTAAAGGTCCGGTGTGTAGGATTTTGTTTACAGAATATGTCAGAAATTTAATTAAAAGCACTATCGTACTGTTACAACGTGTCGTGAGGAAACTGTTTTAAAATAATGACTTTTTAAATTATTCACCTCGCTTGTCGTTCCACTAATGCAGCAAACAGAGCAGTCAGTGTAAGCTGACCTGACCACTGCCAAACGTCTGTAACTAAAGAATGGGCAAAGAGACTGGAAATCCTTGTTTGCACAGTGAGTGTGTCGTAGTGATGCATGGAGCAGGGTTACCATACCATTTTTTTCTACTTTCCATCTGTAACTTCGAGGGCCAAAACAAGTCAATACGCCTCTGTAAAATGGCAGCAGTGAGCATAATTGTACTTTGATCGGTGTATAATCACCTGAAAATAAGAATTGTTATGTTTGTGTTGTCTGGTGTACACTATATATACTGTAAATCTACACAGCCTCCTTAGTTTCTCCTTGACTAGGAAGGTGGGTGAGGTGTTGGGGTTGCAATCAGCAACTATATAGGTAGATGCCACTAAAACTAAAACTTACAGACTGGACCTTTAAATATTCCAAACTTCTTTGTCATATTTTATTAATGAAATATCGGTGTACAATTTGGATTAACAGGACAGAGAAGGAAGATTAATTTATTTCCTTAGTCCTTGTGTAAGTCTCATAGTGTGGATGTTTGTGATGGGTTTCTTTTTCTCGTGTCAGAGTTACTGTAAGCTGACAGCTGGCATGTCATGATTGCTTCTGCATCCAACTATGCTCTGCATGCAAGACACCAGCTTGAACTGAATAACCGTGTGTGTGGGTATGTGTGTGTGTGTGTGTGTGTGTGTTTTACAAGCAGTGCACGATTTATCGGTCAGAGCAGACAGAAATGATGACTGCACTACTGAAGGTGACATTGGTCTGCACATGAAACCTCTGGCATGGATGGATGAAGAATGTGAGCCGCTGAACTAATCTTCTTCCTGGGTATATACCTGTCTTTCATGAAAATCTCTATTTCATTCATGAAAATCCTGAAAAGGAGTAAAAAAAAAATCCTGCACATGGACTTTATGTCCCTCCAGCTCCATTTCCCTACAGACACAATTGTTCTCTTTCTCCGTTAGGTGGCCTCAGAGACACACTGACCCTGCATCCTTGGCACTTGTTCAGTTTTATAACCTGGATTTTAATTTAATTAAACTACATCCACAGTTCCGAGTGAACTGGGTCAAATCGTGAGAGCGCACCGCTGATAACAGGTGGATTTAATCGGCACATGTAAACCTCAAAACTCTGCGTAAAAGGTGGCCACACATGACAAGTCAGGTGTTTACCTATTGCACTGTACATGAGGTGTGGAATAGCTGAATTTGTAATCAAGAGGCCACAGTCACATGCGTTCATCCCTACTCCACTTTCTCCTGAATGGGACGAGAGCGCCGGAGCGCACCGTCTCCAGGATTTGGCCGCAGACGCGTACTGAGGCTGCAGGAGGGCGCAGCGATACCGGCGATGTCTGAGTGACATTTGAATACTGATAATCCGTGTGTGTGTGTGTGTGTGTGTGTGTGTGTTATTTATTCGTGGACAACAGTGACAGCGACGTGAAGCCCATCGGGGATATAATCGGACTGTGTTTCTTGCCCTTTACGCAGCGAAGTTTTTTTATTTTTTAAAATGCAAAATGAAACCACAGCTTGAACGCCTCTCTGTGCCCACGATTAAGAGGTGAGTGTGACGATCGGGGTGAAGAATAGTGCAAGGGAATTTTAGGCATAACATACGGGGGAAGGTGTGACTCTTTATTAGTCATGAGTTATTGCTCTCATGGGAAAATCCTGCTCTGACAGCTGTGGCATATGGGTGCATGCGAAATTTTGCAAATCTGCATGGCAATACAAAATATATTTGGCAATATGACATGTTCAAGTGTTACATAAAGAAACCAAAACAAAGATTAAATATTTAAATCAGTGTTTCTTTTTATTGCAACGAGAACTATTATAATTAATAACACTCTCTACTTTATTTCTTTAATCCACAGACATGCTGCTGACTTTATTTAGCAGGCAGAGAGATTCCTAATGTTACAGCTGTATGTTTGGGACCTCGAAACGGGGCAGAGAGAAGAGCACACAGTCATTACACCGAAGAATTAAGTTACCACTGCCTCTTCAGCACTGCAGCTCAAATGATGTCAGATCTAATTTACAAAGTCAAAAGGCAAATGTCCGGTCCAGAGACGGTTTGCTTCAAACATCTCACCCTTCATCATTTATCAAAGGACGCAATCATGGAGATTTTTGGAGCACAGGAGCCTCCTAGATTTTAATCCCGTGGATATAATGTAGCACGACTTTTCAGCATGACTTAAATGAACACTCCCCAACCCACACATGTTCAGGGATGGAGCTCATGAACTTCTCGACTGTCATTGACAGTGGGTTTTTGGATGAGGCTCCGTCAGCCCGTGTCCTAACTGGCTGTTTCCTCTCGCTGCTCATCCTCACCACCTTGCTGGGAAACACTCTCGTCTGTGCTGCCGTCACCAAATTTCGATACCTGCGCTCCAAAGTGACCAACTTATTTGTGATCTCACTGGCCGTGTCAGACCTCTTGGTCGCTATCTTGGTGATGCCGTGGAAGGCAGTGACGGAGATTGCCGGGTTCTGGCCATTCGGCTCTTTCTGTGACACCTGGGTGGCTTTTGACATTATGTGCTCCACGGCATCTATTTTGAACCTTTGTGTGATAAGCTTGGACCGCTACTGGGCCATCTCCAGTCCCTTCCGTTACGAGAGGAAGATGACACCCAAAGTGGCCTACGTAATGATCAGTGTGGCCTGGACGCTGTCTGTGTTAATTTCCTTCATCCCGGTGCAACTCAACTGGCACAAGGCCCAAACTAAATCCTACACCCCACACGGTGCGTCCTCCGGCACTTCAGTTTTAAACGCTTCATCTTACCGCAGCTCGGAGAACTGTGATTCAAGCCTGAACAGGACCTATGCCATTTCCACCTCTCTCATAAGCTTCTACATCCCCGTAGCCATCATGGTGGCCACTTACACCCAGATCTATCGCATTGCCCACAGACAAATCAGGAGAATCTCAGCTCTGGAGCGAGCAGCTGAAAGTGCCAAGAACCGACACGACAGCATGGGTGGAGGCTCCAGCATCACAGAGTCCGAGAGCTCTTTCAAAATGACCTTCAAGCGGGAGACCAAGGTGCTGAAGACGCTGTCGGTGATCATGGGGGTGTTTGTGTGCTGCTGGCTCCCATTCTTCATCCTCAACTGCATGGTACCCTTCTGCGAGGAGTCGAGCGGAGGCGAGGCTTTCCCGTGCATTAGCCCCACCACGTTTGATGTGTTCGTGTGGTTCGGCTGGGCGAATTCTTCCCTCAACCCCATCATCTATGCCTTCAACGCAGATTTCCGCAAGGCCTTCTCCATCCTGTTGGGCTGCCACAAAATGCATCCAGGAGGCCACAACATAGAGACAGTCAGTCTAAACAAGAAATGACTCAGGACTGTCCGACAGTACTGACTCATCCTTAAAGTCCACGCGTTCCTGTACAGGCCAGTCTGATCGACTTCAAACGAGGACGCTGCTCTTAGTGTGACTAAAGGATATGGTGACCCCATATGTACCCGTGTTTGCATTGGGCAAGTAGCCCGTCTGTGTGCAGACTGTCAGAGTGAGCTTTCCGTGCTCACCGTGGTTGCTACGCTGTTTTCAAATGGGAGAAACTCCTGAAAGAGCAGAGAGAATTTAAGGGGATTGAGATTAAGACTCTCCACTGTTGTGCCAGGGAGCTCGGAGCACAGCGGTGCTGACATGCCCGTGGGATAGATAATCCCATGACTGGGCAGCACACTTTCCAATGCTGTCAGACACTGCTCTCTTCAATACCATCGCACACACACACACGCACTGTCAAAACATGCTCCTCCAAATACAGCGCAGCATCCAGCACGTACACACAAATCTCATGACAGCACACAGAAATACGGTTACAGATTCCATTAACATCCGCAAGGGTTCCAGCATCAAACCAAATCCTATATTTAAATAGACGATGACCAAGATGAATTACATCCACATGTGACTTAATAGTGAAGCTACAATCTGCTTTTACATCCATTATGTTGTGACTTTAAAAAAGTAGTAGACACTTGACAGTGTGAATTTCTTCTGGATGTAAAAGTTAAAAATGAAGCTTGTCAAGCTGCAGGGTGAATCTCAATACGGATACCAGTGCAGAATTGTTATTTAAATCTCATTCAAATGTCAAATCATGATAACTTTAAACCAAATTTACTCAACAGACACCTCATAAATTATTTGTTTTTTCGCTGTTTTACGGACGAGTGTCACTTTGTGTGTCCTGTATGTTTCATAAACAAAAGCCGATGACCTCTTTTAAAGGAAAAGGCACAAACCCGAACAAAGGTTGTGCTTTACTTGTGGTGTCTTTGACAATTGTGCTTACTTAGGGGCAGATACAGAATTGTGGAGTGACTGACTTATGTTTGTATTTGAATTATTAAATGATAATCTTGGATAAACTTATTTTCGTTGCTTTGGCTGTCCTGTTAGTTATGATAACATTGTACTCAATAAAGTAATTGCTGACATCTGGGAACACTGACATCACCACGATGAAATCCGACAGGGACAGAAACACGAGCAGCCATACAATCAGACCCTGTCGTAACCCAGTCCAGTTTAGTTAGATTATTCAAGCTGCTCCATTTGGAGGTGAAGACGATCCTGATCCTTGGTAGGACAAGAAAAACTGGGTGTCGTCCACTCGACAGCCACACTTTAATTTAACTTTAAATTAGAACCAACGTGTAATTAAGCATAATTTTAAATTATCCTGAACTTTGTTAGAGGAAACACTGTGGTCATTCGATGCCTCCGCTGCCTCATTTGCTGTAATGCAGCTGCAGTTAAACCTTCATGATTGTTCTAATGCAAAATGCTTCCACGCATTATACTTGTTTCTTTTCTACATTTAACGTTTGGAAAAAGAACAGCAGTAGCAACAGGAAGTGCATTTCATGATGATGTGTGTGCACACTGAATTTTTGTTTTCAAGCAGTAGATTCAGTTTTTAGACAGAAATTCGATAATGCAAAACTAAGAGTTTGTTTGAAATGATCTGACTGCTTATTGCTTCATCATATTTCCATCTTTTTCATGCTAAAATCATAAACTAAATCAGATATAACGAGTAAATCAGTGAGCTTTGGAGGTTTTTGTTTATTGTTTCACCTTTGGACAGAGCCAGGCTAGCTGTTTCCCCCTGCTTACAGTCATTATGCTAAGCTAGGCTAACCATCTCCTGGCAGTAGCTTCATATTTAATCGACATCTCATCTAACTCCTGGCAGGAAAGCGAATAAGTGTAATCTCGTTACTCTGTGAATATCATGACTGATAGAATTTATAGCCAAAACTATGAAAATAAAACCCAGGAACGATCCTGTAACGTGAAGCATTGCATGTTGGAGTATGATATATGACGTGATGCATTGCCGTAATCATCAACAGCTACCGAATTTGGTGCACTGTATTTATTTTGTTGATGTGGTAGATTGCTTCATCGGTTAGCTACAGTGAACAAAAAGAAAGATGTAGGTGTTTGTGCTCGGTTTAAAAAACGACGCCTGAAAAATGACTACATATAACATGCTATGTTACATTCATAAAAAAAAAACAACAGTTGTTTGCTTCAGCCATGTGGAAATATCTCAATGCACATCTTAATAAAAGTCCGTTGCTGTGAAATCCACTGTGGTGTACGTGTAATTGGCTGCACAGCTTTTGACCTCCACACATCAACCTTCCCGAAGCGCATTTCACACCAGAGTCTAAAGGGTGAAAAAACCTAACGGCACCAGCTGTGTCTCACATCCAAAAAAATTCACTCTCGCATAACTCTGGTGTTCATGTGTCTGGTGATGTATCGCTATCATTAGCAAAGTGAAAGGGCCAATCTGGAGTCGTGAATAGACTGGAATAATAAAGCGAAGCAACGATAGTGCCACTTCTTTATCCTCACTGTTGGCCTTGCTTCTTTCATTCGTCGCAATAAAAGTTGTTTTTCACCCTCAGACAATTGACTGAGCTCTTAAAACGACACCTAAATAAACCTGAGTTCTGAGTCACAGCTGCAATGAGGAGATAGATTTGACTGTACATTTCAGTTTTCAGTGTTCCAGTAACTGGACTGGACTGGAAATTTAGTTTTGCGAGACTCAGGTTAAACATTTCCTCCCAGATATGCCTGCTTGATTTCTCAATGATAAATGACACCAAAATCTTTGTTGATATAAAATTAAGTTTAGAGTTTCTCTATCCTGGGGGATGCAGACATTTGGCAGGCTGTAGAGGGGAAGGGCATCAAGTATCTGCACTTAATATCATGAGAAAGTTTTAAGGGGGGATGAGTCAAGTACCTAAGACTTCATGGCAGCACTCAAAACTAAACTGATACATTTATGTCAAACTCCAAAATGACAGCCTACGTGGACAGAGACACTGGCCATGAGGTAAGAGTTGTTATTTTTCTTGTTAATTATGTTTGTTTAAATTGTTCTTTAAGCATAATTTAATGTATTCTTGTTGAAAAATAATAAATTATATTTACACATGTTTGATAAAGAGGCATTGAACGTCTGTCTAGATAGGGGTATAAAAACAGGCATAATCACTCTCAGATATACTCATGTTTTGAAGCCTATATTCTACAGATAATCAATAATATAAAGGTGTTAAATATTGATTACACTTCATTTTACTTTTGAATGTGTATTACTGATTCACCAGTGTACAAATGTTTTCAGGGAACTACTACTATCAGGTGGTACAACTACCGTTATGTTACCACCTGATGGTTTACTGATTCAGACGAGGGAACCAGTGAAGAATATGAGGTAGATAATTATATACAGAGGGCCAGCTCAGTGATAGCTCAAGTGAAGAGACAGAAGATGTTCAGGTAATGATTAGAGTAGTATAGTAAATTGCTATGTAAGAGATCCAGTGGTTTTTGGTGTAGATATTGTATGTACAGCAACAAAACATGATCTGTTGTATGGTCATGTGTGCACACAGACACACAGGAGTTTATGTAAAAGTACAAAAGGTTTGGTGGTTTGTATTGGTGATTGGGGGAAGGGGGGGCTGTTTTTTCACAGATTTTTTTCCTCCTTTTCAATAGATGGAGAAAAACGAAACTTGAGCACCAGTGTACTGTTACACCAAGTTGCTTCAATGCACCAGATGAGCTACCCACTCCACTCCACGTACTTCTCCAAATTCTTTGACGAGGACGTCTTTGAGACCAGTGCTCACCAGACGAACTTGTATTCATGGCAGCTCATTGGAAGCAGCATCAACACTAATGCCTCTGAAATCAAACCATTCATTAATATGAAGTTGATCATGGGTGTAGTGAAAATGCCTACAGTGGAAAACTACTGGGCAACAGATACTAGATATGACAAAGTGGCAGGATGTCCAGGATGCTCCACTTTCAAGAAAACACAAGCTCTGACTCCAGTGAAGATCGCCTGCTGAAAGTAAAGCGTGTACTTGACCACATGAGGGGGAAGTGTGTGGAAATTAAGAGTGAAAACCAATTCTTAATTGATGAAATGATGGTTTCATGCAAAGGCAAAGAACCCAAGAAATGGGATTTCAAGATCTTTGTTTGAGCTGGTGTGTCTGGCTTTGTGTATGACTTCATGGTTTACACAGGGAAGTCTACATTTTATGGTGCTACTCTAGAGTGTTTGGGTTAGGTGGAGGTATTGTGACAACTTTTTACATCCCTGAGATTGATAACTCATCTAAAAGAGTCTATGGGCCTCAGCAGTTTGGGTACCTTTTGAAAGAACCGCTTGATGGGATGTACATTGGAAGAAGATCGAGACCTCTTACAAAGAGGAAAGCTTGCTGTGGTCAAATGGACTTCTGTCAACCCTGTTGGCCAAGTGAGAAGCTACTCCAAAGAGGGACAGAAGAAGAGAAGTGTGCCATGCCCGAAGATTGTATCCGAGTACAACACTCACATGGAAATAAAGGAAATAAAGACAACACACCACCAAGAATAATCAAACAGCCAAAAGTCCCCAGGCCTGTGGATGATATTAGATATGATGGGATTGACCACTTCCATATCCTGTCAGTGAAAGGCCGATGCAGGATGTGCCAAGATAGACAGACCTCTATCGTGCGTCAGAAGTGCAAAGTGAGACTTTGCATTATCACTGGCCAAAAACCTCGCAACTGTTCCCACAGCTTCCACTGGCAATAAGCTATTTTGAGAGTAGGAGCTCCACAGGGGAGATGTTTGCATAAGAACAGGAATAAGATGTTTTGTTATGTTAGTAGCTCGTTGTTTATTCAAAGCTAGATTTGTATCCAGCGTTCAAAACATATGTGAGCAACTTGTGTTCACTTTTTTGAAACTTTGTATACAAGACATGAAACAGAGTAGCTAATAAATTCCTTATAATATGTTTTAAAACTTTACAAACTAAATATCTGAATAATTGGAAAATGGTAAATTTATACCCTAAACGGGCAATGTATCCTGGGAGACGCAAACTTAAAAATGGAAAATAAAGGTACCATATTTTGATCATGAAATTATGTTATTTTAGCCTAGATACATTAGAAAATAGTAATAAATTATTTTTCCAATTTTTTTACATGTGCTTGCCCATTTAAGGGTTAAAGCTAATGAATATATATCTGCAGATGCAGATCTTCAATAACCGTATCAATCAGAATTTGTGTGAAACAGTTGCTGTGTGTTATCACATGAACGCTTTAAAAGGAATAAAGAGTCATAAGCGACTCTCATTATACAGTCTCAAAGGGCAGATTTTGTAAAAATCTAATTAAGTTCATGCTCATTAGAAATATGAAAAAGTGTAAATACTGTGATGATAACTCTTTCTCTTGCACACACACACACACACACACACACACACACACACACACACACACACACACACACACACACACACACACACACACACACACACACACACACACACACACACACACACACACACAGTTGTCCTTTAAAGCCTGCTTTCTCTGGGCCCTGGACTGTCCTTGCCTCTGTGAAACCTCCTCAAGCGTGCCACGGGAAGGGAACAGCAATTAATTTGACTGACATCATTCAGAGTGATGGCTGAGGTGGCGACAAGACAGGGTAGTGTGTGTGCGTGTGTGTGTGTGTGTATGTGTGTCGCAGAGCTACTATCACCTGCTCCAGCACCCAGACTCAGAGTCGCTGCAATGTCAAGCGTGCACAGTAAACACAGAGAATTTGCTTCCCTCTCGATATCTCTTTGTTTCAGTGGAGACTGTGAGATTCTGAAAGCGATACTGCCTTTTAAGATTGGCACGTCTGACGATGCTGAAAAGCTAATGACCGGCCCTCGGGAAATGATTTACTGAGACAGGGAGAGGAAAGAAAGAAAGAAAGGGGCAAGGAGAGAGACAGTCTTATGTAAGTATCAAGCAATGGCAACTTGAAAAAAAAAGACTTAAAGGATGCTCTGTAAATATCACATGAGTATAACCAAAGTCAGACTGCTGTCAAATCTATAATGAAGTATCCGCTGTGGTCCCATGCTGTTTGCTTATAGGCTGGCAACACCTGGCAATGTGAAAGTGGATGTTTAATGTAGTTAATGATTTCCTCGTCACCCTCTCTCTCCTCAGGTGGGATCTCTGGGAATTAAAATGCAATTAAACAGTTTGCAATAATCTGTATTACTCTACATTAAATATGTATTATTCACAACTGACAGAGATATAATAATTGCGCCAGAGTCTAATGCATTTTTAATACCTCAAACAACACCAAGATAAGCATAATTGAGAGCGAGCGCGTTGCTGACTCCAGCCAAAGTGCGTCAACGCGGCTACATGCTGACAGACGTGAATGCACTTTGCATGTTGAGAAATGCTGCCGCTCTCTGTGTGTCCGTGTCCGGTCTCCTTGGTGAGGTAAACAGATGCTTTATATTCATTTTCAGCTGACAGAGAAGGAGAGAGAGACGAGTTCACATCAAGCCACTACTGCAACATCTTGGGGAGATTTCTTCGTTTCAGGAATGAATGGGGCTATCTTTGTAAACCTTGGAATAAATTTTAAAAAGTATGCAAACACATATCTGATCTCAGCAATAGGCTGTTTCATTCAGCGCTTCAAAAATAGATACGCAAGCCTCTGCCCGAGATCACCCTGCACATCTTTTGACCTTTAGTGTTCATCCTTTGCGGCAAGCCCTGCAATCCCTCTTCCTAGTTTACTCTTCGTTTCTCTTTCTTATCACACCCCTCCGCTCTCTTCCTCCACCCACTCTCTGTTTACTGTTTGTGCTTTGGGGCCGCTGGCAGCGCCGTGTTGCCATTCGTCACTCCAACTGGCTCCAGTGGAGAGGACAGGCCCTCGTGACCCCACCACTGGGAAAGGAGCAAGGGGACGAGAGGGGAAAAGGGGGAATCATGGTGGGATCTTCAGCGAGAGAGAGATGGCAGAGAAACATAATTATTAGAGGGCAGTACAACAATCGACGCTTCTCAACTTTCAGCACTTTTCTAATAGTCAAAACATAAATTTGAAAATCCAGATGTACAAACAGCATAAAGTTACTGGATGGAGAGGGTGGAGCCACCAGAAAAGCTTCACTATACTTCAGGTTTGATTTACTACTTTATATGCAACAGGCTTCCTCATGAGAAGAAACATCCTTTATAATCCACTTATCTAACCACCTGTTTCTGTTCATTCTATTATATTTAAATAAAATCTACCTCTTTTTGTGTCTTTTTATATTTGTATATATCACAAACCTCAATCTGAACTAAACGTTTGAGAACATAATCCCTCATAAACTGACACAGTTGTGTCACGGAGAGACCTCTACTGGAGATAGGCCGAAAATGGAGATGAGTTGACCTTGATCCTTACTAAATTCAGCCCGATCTAATCCTTCAGAGAAATAAAGACAGATTTGACGTATCGGCCACATAATTGCTCGTATCACCCTTTATCTCTGGACTATCACAGATTGTCAGCGAGGCCAGAGTATTAACAAAAAAACTCCAAAAAAAAGACATCACTGACGCATGCTTAATGGATACTAAGCCAAGGCAGTGAAGGCATATCAAATTATGCAATGAATAATAAGTCGGGTACAAATGAGGCCGGCTGATGAATACCGTGTCAAGAGGGGTGATGTCCACTCGAGCCACACACTGGAGAGAGGTGCTGTCTGCCAGAGAAGGGCTCTGAGCGGAGATCATGCTATTAATGATGCCAGCGTTAATGCCTACGCTGGTAGGATGCCCCGTGGGTGAATTGTGAGGATGCAAATGCTAATCAGCTAGCTTGTGGGGGAGAGCAGATGTGTCTTATCTCTTTAAGAGGACAACATCAGCAGCAGGAACTGACAGAGACAGAGAGCGACAGAGTTATTACTGTGCAGAGAAACTGGGTGGTAGTTGTCCCTTCCACCTGGAAGGTGACGGCTGCCATCTGTTTGGCCTGGGCTGACCGTGACATTAATGGATTATTGAGGGCTTTATCGAATGAGAATAACACAAATAAAAACACGTGACGTGATGCTGCTTCAAACACCATCCATCATCAGTGACAGATGAAATAGATAACTTGCACTGTGGCTAGTAATAGCAGTTTCACTTTCAGTGGGACGCCCACACGGGGTGGTGATTCAGGCAATTTCATAAAAGATGTGTCAAACTCTGGCTTCTTTCTCTTGCTGGCCACGCCTCCATCTGTGGAAATGACAGTCTGGTTTTAGTACAAGCAAGATGTCCTCAACAAAATGTTAATTAGTTTGAAGCTATGATGAAAGTTCATCTCCTAGTGGACCTTTAAGTAAATTCAAAGACGCCTGCTAAATCCGCTTATGGTTTTAAGTGTGCTGCTGATAAACACTTTACTTTCTCACAACAGAAAATGAGGAGCTAATTCAGGCCCACCTTTGTGTAAATGTTGTGTGACAGGTGGTAACAACTCTAATTACACAGTAAATCAGTAAATAGATTATTAGGCAGGCACCAACTAGTTCGCTCCCTGGAGAACACAACTCATTTTTTTTTAGGTTCTGCTCTGTGAATCTGTAAAAGGGGATTAACAGAGCGGGAGGGTAGCACACCACAAGACCACTCAGCAACAGACAGTCCCACTCGGAGTGATGGCACGGTGACAAGCTAAACAAACATCCCCAGCGGAGAGACAGAAAGAGCAGGAAGGAGGAGAGAGGGGAGGAAGATAAAGACAGCGGGGTAGAAAAAGACACTCGAGAGTTTAGGATGAAAACTGGGAGCAGGCTGTGACAAGGCGGAACGATAAGAAAGCAGCCCTGAAGCAGTTACCGCTTTCTCCTTGAAGGAAAGAACACAAATTCTCAGAAGCACACTGCAACGGCTAATGCTACCAAAGAGCACCATATGCTGGTTATTATTAGGACAGGACATTGTGAACATCACTCAGTGTTTTGCAGCTGATGTACACAGGAAGAACTTTATTTCTCACGACCTTTTCTATTGCAGCATGAGAGAAAATAGAAAATAACTGGAGCGTCAGTCAATCGTAGAACTGAAACGGGGTTATTAAGAATATGATGACGGCTGTGAATTTATGGCTTAACAGTGATGACAAGTTTTGAAAAGATCCACTTTATCTATCGAGAATAAATCACACTGTCACAATCATTTCATGAGAAGAGGTAAAAGGTTCAAACACTCATTTGATTCCTTTTCTTTGGGTGAAAAATATAAACACATACTATTTTTTTTATCATTTTAAAAAGCTGAACGACAATATAGTATTTAAAAAATGTTAGAAGCCAAAATGCTAACCATACTACTTTACAGATTCATCAGAGCATCAACACCAAATCTCCAGGTTGCTTTCTCCCGCCATGCATGAAATTGTGAAATGCGGCGTTTGTACTTTTTCAGCGTGATGACCAAGAAGGTGTTTCAAAAGAATAAGAGTAAAGATTAAGTGTTCAATGAAGTGAACAAAGTATTATATTCCCTCCAGAGGAGAACAAAATGCGCTGGTGGATTGGAGATAATACGAGTGAACAGAGGTTCATTTCACAACAAAACACGTACACGAGCGTGAGGTGCTACTAACCGATTCAAAAGATTTGCAAATAGATTAATCGTTTCTATGCAAGGAGACTTAATGTTTAAGAAACGCCTCAAACATTCATTATTGGAGGAGGACGTGGCGGAGACTGAGAGTTTTTCCAATTCCATAGGGGGGAAGCAGGCAGCAGACACAATTTGGTCTATTTTAGGAAGGGACTTGTCAAACAGGAGCACAGCAGGAGCCTCTTTTACGCTCTGAAAAGTTCATATGGGACCACGCAAGCACAAACAAACATGCTCACAGGCACACAGCTGGGAGAGTGTGGGAACGAGGATTTTAGATCTTTCATTTGGTCAGAGAACCAGATATTAATTGACCACTTCTTTATCTGTAACTGTTTTATTGATTGAACTTCCTTCAGTGATATCTAATATCTTATAGACCAGGAGAAGAGCTCCTCACCACGTACACAACCATATGTAGTCTACATTTCTACAGCAGTAGCTACATGACAGGAAATAAAAACCCTGCACAATTCTCCAGCTGACCAAATGCTGCTGTAACCTGTATATCCTGCTGTAACCCACTCTAGGGCTTACTGTGCATGGAACAATGTAAGATGACTCCCATAGGAGAAAAAAGAAATCTCTTTTCCCCGCTGCTCCTCCACACAGAGGTCAAAGGACAGGGTCGATTACAGAACAGCCTCTCTGCTGCCAGCGGGGAGTCAGTGTGTTGCTCAAGGACACCACATCAGGGGTGGATGCTTGGGAGCTTGAACCCAGGTCTCTGTAAACATCACGCCACCCTGATGCCACACAACACTTTCTAGGAAATTTCATTCAATAGAAGAGAATTGCTCGACTGATCTCTCGATAACAGAAAATGACACAAGTCATCCTAGATACTTTGGCACAATGGTGCTTTCAGTAACATGTATGCTATATATCACCTAACTGACCCAAACAATGGACATTAAACAGCCACCAGCGTGGCTAATGATAAATGCGTGTTCAACAGTAGCCGGCTTTATTTATTATCCCAGGATTTGCATTCAGAGACGTTTACATTACAACACTGAGGCGACAGAGTGCAGCAGGGGAAGTGGGGATGAATGGTTTTTCTGAGAACAATGTTAATCTTCTTTAATTAAGTCCGCTTCCCTGCTTAGCCCACCTTCTGTTTATTAATAATTCAATATGTGACATGAGAGAGGGGTGCTAAGCCCATTTTGCTGATCTGCTGGCTACACATGGCTGTATTTACCAGTATTAAATGTAGTACATGTAAACATGTTTAATGTGACTGGGAAAAAAATCACAAACCTCATCATCATTACTTGGTTCTGCATCCTGAAGCCTGTTAACTTCAAATAAAACCATAAACATCCTAGATTAAACTAGCAGACTTTTGTTTCCTTTTTTCTTTCCACCACAGAAAGAATAGAGATGAAATTAAATTACACAGCAAGTGTGCAACTTTAGATTTCAGATTTCGGATGCGCGGTATCAGTTTCTCAGAGAAAAATGAAACATTATCCTAACAGAGCCTCTACAGAGCGGCACAGCACACTTGCTCTTTCCCATATTTACCATAACTCGGATTTCAGTGTTTTGAGCATCTATGGAATTTAATCCCCATCGCGTGTGTCCGTGTGAATTAGTATTTGAGTATATCTGGGTCCATATCTCATGTCAACGAGTGTGTTATTAAGTTACCAGAAAGTGTTGGAGGGCTAGGTCTCCTTCAGTACAATAGAGGCCATGGGGGAGATTGATGAGTCATAGGATCTCAGGAGACAGAGCGGACGCACAGATCTGAGAGGAGACACGGACAATGGTGAAGGCTACAGATGGCACCGCGGTGAAAAGGCTCGAACAGAGGGTATAAACCTCCCACGGGGTAATGTATGGATGTCACTGCAAGAGTCTAATTTGGTTGACATTGGTGTGTCCTATCTGAAAGAGTCACGTCAGAACATAAAAAAGGATCTAATCTTAAAGGTCTGGTACTTTTTGAGGGTTAATCTGCAACAGATCTGGAGAAAACAGGACATTATTTACGGTACCAAAAACAGTAAGTATCATGTAGGTTTATGCTTTTCTTTAGTCTCAGAGGTCAACAGCAACATTGAGCACAGATGTGTTCATCTCAGGTCTTCAAACAATCATGTCAGTGCACACAATACTAGGCTGCAGCTTTGTAGGGGGTGAGAATAGTTCTCCAACAAAAACACACTGGGAAATAAATAAAAAATCCACTGGGGTTGAAAGCAAGACAGATACACTCGGGGTAAGAGTGAGTTAGAAAAAAAATGCATGTGTATTTCAAGCCTTGAACATTAGAACAAATCATAAAAAATGATATCCTGGAGTCTATTGTTGTCATTTCTGTGATGACTTCTTCCCCTTGTTACCATCAGTGGCCCAGATCTTTAAAAGAAAATCCGCCGTAGCCCGAGAGAAAGCTTTCTGTTTTACAACCTCAAAGCCGAAGCTTTGAGGTGTGTCTCTATGGTAAAATGGGTCATGTTGTTTGGCCGAGCTGATTGAGGGAAATGTCTCTTGAAAAACCAGGCGAAAGAATGAAACAAAAGACAGAAACTGCTAGAGGTGGGATTCCTCTGAGCATAGAGGACGAGGTCTGCCTCCGTGTGAGCGTTGGAGCATGCGCCTTTCCGCAAAGATCATGTTCTCCCCCCGTGTCGAACCCCGTCGACTTGTTCCTGTGACTAAACCTGGCGACACTGTTTCTGCAGGTCACTCGTTTTGCCTTTTAAAAATCAGCACGTATTTAACTCACCTAACTGCAAAGCCATGAAGGTTAACTCGGTGCCTGTGATTATTGGTTTTCATGCGGCATGAAATTTAAGGAGTCATATTGAAATCGAGACAGAAAGGCAGAGAGAGGAAAAAAAAAGAGGTGTTCAAAGATGCAGAACCTGAAAATCCACAGCAAAGTTGGAGGATAGAGCAGGGATTGTTCGGGGAGGAGGGGGGCGCAAACACACCTGCTCCACAGCTTTGAAGACCAGATGAAAGCATGTCCTCTAATTACAGCACTTCGAACAACACAAATATGATTGCTTTACTTCTCTGGCCACACATATATATCTACTCTCACTCCCTGCCTCCACCTCTTTCTCTCTTTTATTTGTCATATCTCACTTTACTGCCACCATTGTGAGAACAGCCTTGTGTTTTTCTGCTGTGCAATGAAGCGCGTGCTGTATCTCTGCTTTGCTTTCCTGTGTGCAGTTAGTTGGCGAAATGTTCCTCTGGATCTCAGTTTTGCCTAACAAGCTGGGACAGGAGAGGAGAGGGCCAGTGAGAAATCCCAAACCGGCTCTTCTTTGTTTTTTTGCCTTAAACACATCTGAACAGATTCAATGGATTCACCGACATGCGTGCAGTCGTGATTAATGAAATGCCACCGTGATAGAAGCAATTAGACGGCTGCATGTTATTGTGAATGTCTGCATTTATTATAATAAAAGGATGAGGACATTCTCAATCCGAGCAGAGCTGATGCAACGCTGCTTTGCAGTGATGCATGTATAAGGATCTAAATGTTTCCGTCCCTGCAACACCGAGGTCTAGAAATCCCCAAAGTCGTGCCATTTGCCTCCATCACAATGAAACAAGGCATAAGAGTTTCATCTTTTATTCACCAGGGCACTCATGATGAATTAAACAGACATTATTCAAGAGCCTGTGAATTGCAAGTTAGATAACATGAAGCTCTCTATCTAAGATGACGTGTTGCTACCTAAAGGGTTCGTAAATGTCTTTTAAATGCCAAGAATACGTTTATTAATGTGAAAGCAGTCTAGGACTGTATCGCCTTGTTGAGTTGGATGAACAGCAACAGATGGGAAGCTGCTACACCTAGTGGATTTATGACAGAAACGCAAGACCTTTAGGTTGGAAGCAAGACTGACACATACTTTCAAATCCATTTAGTAGTTCATGAAGAGAAGATGGCAGATAACTGAATTAGATAGAAAGGATCAGTGAGAATAAAGTTGTTTATGACATAATGGTGGAAAATAGATGATCAGCAACGTGTGTATTAAAAGAGTCAGATGTATCAGTTGCTGGAGCTGTCCATCCATACTGGCCCTGAAGATATCGCCTCCTAAAATAAATACATAATGGTAAAAAAAAAAATCCACATTCCTGCAAAAATCTCTCCCACAGTTCAGCCAAAGTTCCAGTCGCTTCACTACAAGATTTCCTCTTTAAGTTAATGGAGCACGAAAACACTGTCCGGGCAAACACAAAATGACTGTAACTTCAGATACACATGCACTTTGCCCAGTTCAGCCTGCTGAAGCCTCATATTACCATCATCTGTACTTTAGAAAGCATCTTTGCACAGGACGGGGACTCTGGACTTTGTCCTCTGTCTCCTGCATCAGAATCGAATTAGGAAGGAATCTCGGGAAGGAAACTATCCTTTAAGCCTCTGTGAGCTCCTCTGGACCCTTTCCTCTCTTGGCTGGAGATAAAAAGCTTACAGGACTTGAACCCCCATTGACTATTCTGACTGTAAAACCTCAGACAGTATTTTTTAAATAATTCTCAGATTACATTTCCATGAAAAATAGGTAATTCTTTGTCAAATTATATATTTATTTCGTGCTGTGGTTTTTATTTGTTTTCATGTTCATGCATCTAATTACTATGAGACTGAACCTTTCTCTTCCTTTAACGGAGGTCAGCTGCTCCGCTTTGGGCTGTGATCATGTTCTCCTCTTTCCCCACGTTCACATTGAAAACATCTGACACTGGAGACTGCGGTTATTGGGCAATCAAAGCCATTAGAGATCTCACTATCAGCCTAATACTGAGTTAATTTCAAAATGGGAGGGAGCAAATGGACTGTGAAATATGTGCTAATGGTAACAAGCTTTCTCCAAGTTTACAGGAGGGGAGAGAAAAAGAGAGACAGACCATATAATGCCCTGTGCTGTTATCGCTGAGTCTACACGTATAATTTCAGTTTTGGAGTCAGAATTCGGGGACAAGGACAATTAAACCAGGGACTACATAGGTATATAATGCCGTGTTACAAAGTTCAGAGAGAGACGCCGAGAGAGAGAGACCATTTAAAGTATAAGGTTTAAAAATACAGCTCACATCAAACGAAAAACTTCTGTGATATCCAAGAGCAATATGGAAACACATGCTTGCAATTAAAGACGACGTGAGAGGTGCTATTTGCTCAAAACATGCATTCTTGCAAACATAATTTCACATCTTTAGAGGAAATTTGGCTAGATAAATATTCATTAAAGGGCAACACCTCCTCGCTCAGGCCACCCAGGTGAACATCCACCCATACAATACATACAGTGGATTGTAACTTATTCCCCTTCATACATGTGAGGTGCAGGCAGCCATTCTTTTAAGTTTGCAGTGTAAAGCTTTAAACCAGATTAATGAGCCTATAAGTTTTCTGTGCACAGCTTCCTCTCTTCAAGGTTTTCTTTATTATTCAACATATAAACGTAGAAAAGGAAAGCGTGACTTCTGAGCTGCAATGTGTTGGTGTTTTTTTCTTAAAGAAAATTATGTTTTCGCTGCTTTGGAACATTTTTGTTTAAATTTAGCTTAAGAATAAAATCACAGCACCTCCCTCTATATTTAATACATATTGAGTATTTTAGATTGCTTCACCGTCACAGTTGTTGCTGTATAACCAACACTCTAAACTCAAAAAACATTAGGTTTGGGTTGCCAGGTAGCTCACCTGGTAGAGCGTGTGCCTGATGTACAAAGGCTGAGTCTTTGCTGCAGCAGCCAAGGGTTTGATTCTGACCTGCGCTCCCCTCTCTCTCTCTCCACAGGTTTTGCATACTCAAGCAATAAATGAATCCGATCTAGCTGCCGGAAAATCATTAGTCTTTTGTGGATGCAATGCAATCAGACCATTTATGATCAGAGTTAAAACACACGTACATAATAAATTAAAGTCACAATGTCACGGCTGATTGGGACATTTAAATAAGAATGAGAAAAACATTGTTAATGTTTTAGTAACACTGGAGCTTTTTCTGCTTTGACGCAACAAACGTGTTTGCTGTGAAAACAAGTAAGATCTCTGAAAGTAACGATGACAGTTAATGAGAATGATCTGTAACACTAAATGTCGACAAAAATCAATGTGGTGGAGCTCTCAGCCAGCGCTTTAAGACAAGGGAAAGCCTAGAAAAATATCACTCTAGGACCGCAGATACAGAACATATCACGGGAATGTCTGTTGGCCACTGAGATCTGATCGCATCATCAGTGTGGCAGTTTCTAATTGTTGTGAAAAAAACATAACCAGAGAGCATCCGGCTGGAGATGGATTACACAAGAGGAGGCAGCTGGAAGTCTGAAACACCCGTTAAAGCGTATGTATCCCTCGACAACTATACTCGAGGAAGGTTTGAGTTAACCACAATGTATGCATGTCACAAACAAGCAGAGAGAAGCAACAAAAAGCTTTAATATTATGTAAAAACACATCAAATATTAACTTGTGTAATGTAGATATGCATCATGTTATAAATGACGGGCTACCATAAATAAATGTGTTATTTGGGAATGCTTTTAAGCAAGCATGCACTTCACCAGGCCAAATTTCTCCAATTGCAGCCTCTTATTATTCTAAGAGAAGTATAATATAAAACATATTCAAGGCTAACAAGTGAAAAATAGTATTCCCAACACAGCAATCTTTCAGGGAAGACAATAAGAGTAGGGAAAAGAAAAAAACAAATCAAAGAGGCCACGTTAAATGTTATCTGGTATTGAGGACAAAAGTCAGACACACATGGCCTGATCAATACTCTAATCAGAGACCTCTGCTGAATCAGCATTGGAGGATCACTGAGATGTTGTTTCCTTGTCCTTTCATACAGTGTCTTGTAAAGTATGAGGACATTTACTGTAAAAATTCTCCTTGCAATCTAAGACCTGTGAAGATCACAAAGCTCCACTTCAAGTCCGTAACCACGTCTTTTATAAAAACGTCCATGACTTCATGATACACTCCTTAAATCCACAGCACTTTGTCTGTATAATGATGCCTCCTCTCTCTGGAACAAGCCGACCTGCGAAGCATACATGGCCAAATGTGCAGCGGGGAGAATGGGACTGCGGCCATACGAGCAGCCCAGTCCGTAGAGTGCTGCTGATCCAGCCTGCAGGTTAATACTGAAGGGGAAACGGAGGGACGAGAAGCTTGGGTGGAAAACAGCTTTGGGCCCAATGCCAGCCGCTACTTTGAGTTTCTCCACCTCGGCCTCCTGGAGCCTCTTGGCTTTAGCTCGCCGGTTCTGGAACCAGATCTTGACCTGGGTCTCAGACAGCGACAGGGAGGAGGAGAACTCGGCGCGTTCGGCAATGGACAGGTACTGCTTCTGACGAAACTTCCTCTCCAGGGCGAGGAGCTGCGTGGTGGTGAAGGGAGTGCGGGGCTTGCGGTTGGTTTTGTGTTTTCTCAGGGGGCAGACTGCTGGACTGAGCTGCCCTAGAGGACGTGAGAAAGATATGACTCAGAGTTAGATGTACGGTTAAACGGTAATATACTGTAAACATCCAAATGACTAAGACCTGAAACAATTAGATGATTATTTAATGAGTTAACAGTGAATGACAACAGATTTGATTCATTTATAAAGGTAAAAACTATAAAAGTATAAAAGTTTTTATTAACACCTCGTAAAATGTCTCAAAGTAAACTGATTGTCTTTAGGTTTTGGATAGCTATCTTAACTTTTAGTTACAATTATTAATAGATTGATCAAAACAGATTTTATTTATTATAAAAGATCTAATCAGGTGCATCAAAAGAAAAAGGAGAAATAAGTCATATTATTTGAAAACTACATATATTATTTCACCCGTATAAAATGATTGAACCTGTACATTTATATATTTATCAACTTTTTTACTTCGATTTAAAGCATCCAAACGTGTCCTACTAACACGTTACGCGTTACCTAACAATAAATCCGTATTAATATATCCTCTAAGACATTTAATCCGGATCACTTACGCGGTGGGGTTGATATCTTAATGGGGCTGGGTATCCAGGACGCACAGTCCACTCGTTCCGATGACTCTGATTTGATGGACACAAACTGTTTGGTGAACTCGTCCGTCCTGTGCGACTGATAATCGGTCACACTGGCCTCGTTTCTTTCCGTCGCATTGAGCGGCCTCCGGTCAGACATGAGCGCCTCCACGCTGAACGGCAGGCGCGTCACCTGCGCCGTGCGCTTCTTGAGCCGCGGCGGTTTTATCTCCTCGTCTGTTGAACCCTCGTCCCTCCAGTCTCCAGGGGAAGACATGCTTTGTTTAGTTTGCTCGATGTCTAATTCAGAAAGCACATCACGGAGTGCAAACATGCAGCAGCAGCAGCAGCAGCAGCAGCAGCAGCAGTGCACGCACGTTGAGGAAGTTGGGAGTATTAGTTGGTGCAAAAGTTGGAGAAACTTTGGGAAGTTCTCGGCCAATGATGCGCCTTGATCCAAAGGGCTGGGAGGAAGACTTGTGATTGGACGGTGTGTTTCTGCACGGGATCTCTGTGGTAGTATCACACCCCCACAACTACCAACTAGACAGCAGGTCAGATGCTCATCAGCCTCATTTAGCAGTAATTACGCAGGGAGAAGATTTTTTCCTGAAAATAACTCAATGTTTTATCATAATTACTGACAGCAAGAGGCTGTATTTTATTCACTGTGCCACTGAAAACAAAGGAAAATGCTTGATGTCATGACTTAATGCAAAGGAATTTTGGATGAGTTCTGGTATTTATGTAAAAAAAAAAAAAAGTTAATAGAAGTAAATCAATCCCCTGTCTGCTGAGATCTACTCCAACCTGCAATTAGGCTGCTGGATTGTCCCGGCCATGTCTCCGAGCATCAGCAGCAGCGTGATGAAAAGCGTCAGTGTGACACCTGAAGAGCTGTACTTCCACTTAACAAAAGCTGACAGAGCTCCTCGTTCAAGCCCAGACTTGCAAGGACCTGACGCACCGATTGTTGAGAGCAATCACAATGGTAATCAATAAGAATCATGGGTGCTCTTAAACTTGAAGACATCACCTTACAGCAACCGCACACTTAAATGTGAGAGTCAGCTGGGAGATGGATTATGGTTTTGGGCAGGCTTTGAAATGACTGTCATTACATTGTTATTATTAACACCTTGTAATTAGGCCTGTGGAATCCGGTTCTTTTAAGCAGGATTTAACGGTAATGATGGAAAATTGCTGCCTTCCTGAGGTGTGTGGCGCCCGCTGCGATTAGGCCCGGTCTCTGCTCTGTCGGCGGAGACAGAGGCGTCTCGTGCCTGTTTGAAGCTCATACCTGGAGGGCTCCGGAGTATTAGGAAACATCATGAGAAGTACAACAGCCGCTCTAGCCTTCCTAAACATGGCCTTTAAACACTCACTGATGGGATAAGGCGACGCAACGCCCTGAAAACCAGCCAGAAAGGGCAGGGATGTTGAAGAGATGAACAGCAGACAGTTTGATGTCACTGAGTGAGATTTAATGTTCATTCAGCCAAAGACAGACGGAGCTAATGCAAAGTTAATGTGTTTATTGTTGTCTGCTGTGTCCTATACTCTCCGTCTATTCTCTTCTATACTCTTGTGTCTGTTTATCTGCTGTATGTCTCTCTCATATACAGATGCCCACGCACATGAGAGGCCACCTGTGAGGTGACTGCAGTGTGCTGTCCGGAGCTCTGTGATCTGCGTGCTCTCTGTAATCAGCAGGATTACAGTGGCATCAGGGGCTCGACTCCCCAGCGCCTCGACATCATTAGCCTCCATACGAAGCAAAGTGCTCACACAGCATGAGCTCACTCTCCTGTAAACACATGCAAATCAATTAATCTGTTATTCCAGTGCGCTTCGGGTTGGTCATAGACGCCACGGACGTGGGTGTGAGTGTAAGTGCATGTTTTATTATTCAAATTTAAACAAAACTGAAGAATTTATGGGATAAGGACTTATATTATTATTATATTAGTAATATTTATAACAACAACTACATTTCTGCAGAATCCAATTAGCTGAAAAATTGAGGTCAGGGCTAACAGCAAGGTGTGTAATAATAGAAACAATGACATCTGTGACTTACAGTTACTTTTTGAAATCACATTTAATCAAAATATGAATGATAAGCATCGATTTAACTGGGATAATGTCATCATGTTGCACATTCTGTCCTCGAAAGTAAGAAAAAATACTTGATTTACTATATATAATAACATATATATTAAACGTTTCTGATATTACACTGCTGTGGTTAACGAATGTTGGTGGAAATATTTGACCCGCTTCATCACAACTGTAATAAAGAGTAAGCAAAGACTAATAGTCGTGTTGGTAGATATATAATATGGTAGCAAAGACGCCAACCATACACACATCTTCTGGGTATGCCATAAACTGCAATGTATTTAATGATAATATTAATGCCACAATTAAAGACATTCTGAGATATGAAATACTGAATTAATGCAAATTGATGTACCTTGAAAATGTGACTGGAAACTGGAATACATAGTCAAGATACTACTGATACCAAGTATAAAGCCAATAACAAGAAACTGGTACAAGGCTGAACCCTCCACATGGATCAATGGTTAGAAATTGTATGAGAAATCTGTAGTATTGGAAAAATAACCAATCAACTTCAATTGGAAGAGACTGTCTCTGCTACTAAATGGGAAAAATGGATGATGTTTGAAATAATGAAAAATATGTGTCCATTTGCCATGGCTGGGAAATTAAGCAGATGCGGAAGTGCCAAAAAACTGTAATTAATTGCTGTCACAGATGGCTTGTTTGAGCATCCAGGCGTCATTTGGCCCGCCTCAGGTTCACTGATGATACCGATTTTTAGATTAGCTAGGAGCTGAGGAGCAGAGAGGAGGAGATGACGGCAGCCGGCGCATATTTTGAGCTTCAAAATGGCGTCTTGGAAGCTTGTGGGTGACATCACACATACGATGTCCTGCAGCCGTGACTGTATTTGATCTTGTTTTTTCAGATTTTTCTTTGTAATAATAATAATAATAATAACTTTATACATATATATACAGATAACGCATGAGTTTACAGTTTAGGTTTACAGAGTTTAAGTGCTTTGACAGACGAGCACAAACTACTCCATGGTAATGGTAAAAGACAGACTCTATAAATAAACATATATAATCAGATGTAAAACAGTTGAAATGTTGCAAATGCTCATAGTCTGACTTTCAAAATAAAGTGTTACTAAAACCTTTTTAACTTGCTTCATATACTATATATTAATATATTATTACATTATAATATAATATATGAATTGGATTTTACCGCTGAGTACTGAAACAGGATATTTGTTTTCACTGTTATATTAGAATATCATCGATATAACAGGATGATTTATCATTAATTATCTAGTGAAGTGTTTGTAGATAAGATTAAATCATTTAGATCCAGTCTGTCTTTATAGTCTTTCCTCCAGGCCCAAACAGCTCGCTGCTGTCCACCGGTCTCAGCGCTGAGAGAGTTCCTGCTGGGTCTGTCTCTCATTGTGGGGTTAGACACACAGCAGACAGACAGAGCTGGTACAACCTGACCATCCAAGCAAAGGTTACAGTGTCAGAGTCGCTCAGTATGGGGCAGAGTGGCAGTGGACCAGAGAGATAACGTCCTCAGCTCACATTGATCGCCCCAAACACCAATTAGCACTGCTCTCTCTTCCGCCTCGCTTCACCTGCATTAGTTCTGCTAACAACAGTGTGGAGTACGCTTGGGCACACACACACACACACACACACACACACACACACACACACACACACACACACACACACACACACACACACACACACACACAGCTGAATGTCTAATGTACATTTTTTTATGGCTCACAATCTCTATCTCTGTGTCCTTGATCCACAACCTGATGTCTTACATATGAAATATGTATACGTCATATTACCTCCCACACAATTTTTCAAAGTGAGATTCGAATCTATTTGAACCGCGGCATTATTTCCAGGACATGCTTCATCATGTCAAGCTGAATTAAACACACTAACTGCCGCTACACACAGAAACCCACAGACTTTTTTTTTTTGATTTCTTGTCATCACAGGCCAATCACGACGGAATCAATATTTCATCTGGAGACAGTCAAAATAAACCACCCATAAAAAAGAAAGAAAGGCACGACCACGGACAACTTCAAGATAACTGATGTTTAATGTCGTTTTAAGTATAGGGTAGGGCGGATTACGGCTGAAAGTAAAATGAGTTCTTAAGATGTTTTCCTAAAACTAAAGGAAAGAGTTTATTTGGGGTGCATTCTGGCCTGTACGCCTTCAGATGAGTCCTGTGTTATAACGTCGACACCCACCACTCCCAAAAATGTTTATTTACTGAAGCGTGGTGGTTAGGGTGTTTTCTTATACTGCAGTCTTGTTCTACATATTAATGTTTGTGAGTGAACCTCTATACTTTATCATAAAATAACAGCACAGAGAAGACGATTATTATGAGTTGTGCACTCCTGAAGCTGAGCTAAATTAAGGTTGCCGTACAAATAAAAGAGGAGATACCGGGCTTTAGTCTGGCACTATCACAAAATGAGATACTATGGCTGTTGAATGCAAATATAATCAGTGAAGAAGATGTTGTGTATTTTAATATAACCTTCGGAACAAAAGAGAGTTCAGCTTCAGTCTGAGAGGATAATTATCTTGCGTATTTTCTCATTATTACCTCTTCTGGCTTCTCAGTGAGTGCTGTCGCCACTTCACTTCATTAATTCATTGATCTTTCAGTGCGTCACCGTGTCTCAGCACAAGTGAGGTTACTGTATAATATTAAACTAATCCCACGACTGACGAAAGCAATGCATTTTTCAGTAAATCCCCATCTCACCGCAACAAATTATACATATATGCAAATGCAATAAACGTGTGAAAGTCTTGGTCTACACTTACTGTAAGATTCTCTGTAGTATGATCTCACCAGTGGCAATCGTTAAAGACTTCCTGAAAGTGAACCGCAGGTTTTATATGATCGAGGAATACATGAACTTTTGGAAAACATTAGTCACCGTACGAAAGATGACAAGTGACAGAACCACGATGAGTGTGCTGCCGTGTGGTTATTGAATAAGGAAACAGGAACTTCAAGTCACTGAGTCTTTTCTCTATCATGTGTAAATGTGTCAGCCATTATTAACGCATGAACCGAATCCAATCCAACTGTACATTAATGAACATCATTAGCCACGAAGGCCATGAATATGTGTTCATGTGTGTGTGTGCGTGTACGTGCGTGTGTGACATGTAAACCACATCCTTAGTTTTGAAAGTCTCTTACACATTCTGTCTCTAACCCCTGCACACACAAACGCAAGCAGCATCTGCAGGAAGTGAGTGCAGAGGCCTTCTGCCAGACTTTGGCGGCTTCTCAGTGATCACGCTGCAGTACAGCTACAACCAGGTGATTCACAGGTTGAGCCATCGCTTTTTATAAAACTACACAGCCCTCATTTGTAAAATTTGTAAAATTATCTCCAAAGTAATCACTGATAACTGTAAAGATGAAGGAGAATCAATGCTCTGTCTTTCATGGTTTTAATATGTGTGTGTTAAAATATAAGCAACCATCCTTTGTTGCTGTGTTTCATCTCTCCAATTACAAAGAAGCAATATGCCTAACAGAAAATGTGGACTTTATTTTTGTATCAAAGATAAATCTAGAGAGATCTAGAGAATAAAGATAATCGATGTAATTTGACAGGGTCATTTCAAACCCATTTAACTTCTCAATCTAGAGTTATACGAGCCATCGAAATGAAGAGCAGTCTGCAAATGAACCGATTTGTAATCATAAAAAAAAAATCACATTGATTAAGAGCAAATCGGGTCAAAGTGATATATTTAGTTAGCTGAACCGGACAGACTAGGCAAAATTTAAAATAAAATCTGATGTTAAGATATAATAATAAAGAGTGTGCATTTAAACCCAGCTCTCTGGATTTAAGCTTTTTTTTTTAATGATTGTTTTGGTTGAAGCAGTTACTGCTGAGCATAGTGTACCATTTAACAGCTAAAGGAACCAGAACAGAGATAATATTCACCATAACAACTTTAAAAGATGATAATATGTCAGTGTTGTGTAAACAGATTGTTGAGCTGCCCACAAATGGCTAAAAAATGCAGGTTAAGTTCAATGTTTACAATCAACAACCCTGTCTATTCACTGGATGTACAAAATGTACACGTCATATTTTTGGTCTGCGATCGAACTCATCTCGAGGTTGCAGTTGAAGCTGTTAATGCACATGGCGGTGCTGGATCTTCTGTTTGTGTTGACGACAAGTGTGACTACTTATCTTTGGAGGTTTTAAGTACTAGAGTGAAAAAGTTCAACCCGAATGAAACCTTTGCCGAGGATGTGACTGATTTAAAAAAGATAACTCGCCTGCTACTTGTTGCAGTTTCAGCCGACAGGTGGTTATTGCTCTGCTCTGAAACTGTGTTTGTCTTTCTAGAGTCTGCAGTCTGCAACGACACTTTCAACTTTCAATTCTGCTGACATTTCCAGGTCTCCAGCTCCAGGTTTCTCACATTGTGTCGTTTCAGTCAGGATGTGGAAGAGTAGAGGTGTTAAAACATTACGAAACATCATCAGAAGCAAAAGCACAACTACCTGCTGCTGTCTAAGGATGTCAGCATTTGAACAAACCCAACATGAATTCACAGCCAAAGGACCAAACAATGCTTTGTACACCACACGCTTTTATTGCATTCTATTACATTTTATAGCTCAGTTTTGCTGACTAAGTTATTTTCTGAACAGGTCCCCCCTACAACAAACTTGCACAACATCCTGGGGCCTCTGTCTGTCCATGTAAACAATGCAGCGAACCGCTGGTCAACAGGCTTCGCAGTGTGGTTTGGAGGTACAGCTGCCACAGTCTGCCAGTCTCCGAGCAGACCGCAGCGCTGATTAAAAGGCCTGTTTAACTGCTAATCATCACCCCAACAGCCATTTATCCTCCATGCTGTAAAAACTCTCAATAAACCGCCTGTTTACTGATTCAAAACCGCCGTCTATTTGCTACATCAGCCTATGAACGTAAAGATCTGCTTGTGAAACACAATGAAAGCGTCTTAAATTTAAATTTAGCTCAGTACGCTCGAGCTGCTTCTACTCGTAATATATAAAAGGGAACTGATAAAATGGTGTTTTTTAAATAAGATGTTCAAACCGGCTGTGCAGAAATGTAACTTATTTTATATAATAGTAGGAAAATGATCACAGCTTGCCAGGACAACATAACAATGTCTTAAACGTCAGTTATCTATATGATAAGCCTATAAACACTGAAAGGCTTTTGCGTTATAGTCTTCACTGGTGTATATTAAAGCACAGACTGCATTTGTAGACGTCTCTGAACTTTAGTGAGAACTCTAAAAAGACTGCCATGTTGTGTTCAGGACAGAAAAAAAAGGCCTCTAAACACAGAGGCAATGAGGCTCATCAATCATTAAGAAACTGCAGAGCGATTTAAAGTCAATTGTCCATGCTTCAACAGCAATTATTTTACAGTTTAAATAATTACAGCCATATGGCACTCTCAAGTTGGTGTACTAATATGAATCCTGATTTTTTTTTAAAGAATAAACTTGTGGTGACAGATGCATCACTGAAACATTTAATGAACAAGTTCAGGTCAAAGATCTCCCGAGATCTCTCACCCCCCCCAATAAGACGAAGGAGCTGACGCACGCTACACGAGGCTACAGAGGGAGTATGAAGAGCGTAGCATCACCGAGATGAACTCACTCTGGACTCACTTTCAACTCATGAGAGCAGACAGCTGAAGGCAGGACAGGAGAACAGGGGGAGAGAGGGGGAATGACGCACGGCGGGGGACTCGGCCTTTCGTGTGCCTTTCATTGAGTACTTTTCCTACCCAGCTTGTGTATCGTGAGCTGCTTTAACGAATGAATTTCCACAGTGTGGGATCAATAAAATCTATCTTACATTATCATACTATTATTTATTCATTCGCTCCTTTTTGTATCCGCACGAGCTGCCAAATGAGGTGAGCTACACTCACTCACACTTCATAGTACATGTGTGTAAACACACCTGTAACAAATATAACGTTTACATGTTGAGTGTCAAATATTGTAGTACTCAATTATAGTACAGAGGGCAGTAAAATGGAGTGTGTCTACGGTATAAATATAGTGTTGTGTGACCGATAACTGAAACTATCACAGCAGACGTTGATCTCAGAGGAGGTGGTGCCCTCTGGTGGTGATGAAGAGAGTTTTATCAGAGATAATCTTGTGGTAATTCCTGCAATGTGCCGTACCGGTTGGAGGAAGTTGCGGTGTTATTATGCCGTGAATGTGTACACAAAGTTTTGTAACTGAAGGGAACAAAATATTACAATATGTACACACTGTCTCTCAGCTTACACTAAAGGGTAAAAGCCTTGCAAACTCACATACTGTAAAATACCAGACTCATTTGAATAAACGCTTTAGCGCAGAAATGTGAATATGAACTCTTTTAATAAATAACACTGTCCACTGAACATTGTGTAAAAGACTATTATGTTTCACAAATTTGTGTACATCTTCAGTTGAACCACCGAATTGTGCGTTGTTGTAAGGCACAATCTTAAGGAACTAAATTCAAACTGATACTGACGATGCCTTAAATAAAGTGACCTGCTAAGGTTGTGGGCCATTTCAGTCAGTCAGTGCAGCTTCACTGGGCCTGGCTGAGGGCGCACAGTCTCTGTCTGATAAGCTGGTTCTCCTCCAGCACCTTGGAGATAGTCCTGAGCACTGTGAGCTTGGCCTATTGAGACACATTTGCAGGAAAAGAAAGAGGAGTAACAGTGTGCACACACTATGTGCGGTGCATGGGTGCAATTTTATCAATAGGACATTCGCAGAAAACAGTTGTCATAGGAGGAGCACACACGTTACTGATAACATTATCAGGCCTTACCTTTTCCTTCTCGTTTATTATTTTGCTGGAGGTTCCTTGGGAGAAAACGAAAACATCTCCACCAGCAGAGTCAGGATCAGCAGCAGCACCTGACAACAAAGAGATGAATATGAATGAATGTGAATATAAAGTGTCTTCTGATTAATCTAAACCACAACGTACAACACTAGTTCATAGCTTATTTAGGCTGAATAAAGCAGGTTGTGTTTGATATTTTATTGTCTAGCTAGTTACACTCTTAATCATGATAATTTAAATCATGATCACTACTTTTTAAGATTCTGACCTTTGTAAAGGTTTTAAAGTAACAGACATGTGTCTGTGTGTGTGTGTATAACTTGACATGAAACAGATGATAACTCTAAACAATAAACTAAATAACAACATTCAGCCGGATCAAAACTCAATAATATATAACATCTTCAAAACATAGTGTGCTGCAGGGATCCTGTATTGGATTACAGCAGTTCCCAGTCTTTTTTAGCATATGATGTCAATGAAGCAATATCTGCATTTTATCCCAAATTAAAGGTCATGGCCTTTTTGTGTAAACATTACCTATGAAGAGTTTTAAATCTGTTTATCTAAAGTCATTTTAGTGGCCTACACACCAGTAAATAGTCAGTATTTCACAAGACAAACACATAATATAACACACACACACATATAACAGGGCAAGAAAGATTAATGTATGTTATATGTATGTTTTTGACAGTGTAACGTTAATTTAAAAAATAAAAATAAACAAAGAGGAAACCAGGACAGCTATATATATATATATATATATATATATATATATATATATATTTTCCTGTTTTCTAGCTGTCGTAACTATGACAACCACCGGTCGCCAGTTAGCAGGGTCACCTGTTGAACCGAAACACCGGTTAGCTAAGCATAGCAGCTGACCTAACCTTGTCCTCTTGTGGGCTCTAACATCCATCTTCTCGTTGTTGTGTCCTCCTCCTTATCTGTCACTTTGTTGAGCTTTGGTAATTTAACTTTAAAAACAAATCGAGGTTTTTCTCCTCTAACGTTTCTCTGCTTGTTCCCGCGTTTTCCCCTCTGGCCCTCGGAGGGAGGCTCGGTCCGGTCCATCGTCTCCTCTGGTTGTGGTGCTTGACTTGGGCCTGGCTGTGAGTCAAACCAGGGCACATACTCATTCCTAACTAAGGACCTATTTCTCTTTAAACTCTTCATTAAAGTTTGGACTTTTACTTTAGATAACTAAAAGTTTAGATCGAGTTTTTTGCTACCTCTGTTTTCCTAAATTGTGCTTGAAACACTGCCAGCCACTAGGCGGCAGTGTTCTTAAATAATGCGGTTCATGTCTATATGAAGACAATAAAATATTATTTAATTAATTTAACCTGAAAATTAGCAGATGCGTTTATAACCCGAGAAACTACAGCAGTAGAAGCAGAAAGCGGCACACTATGTGTCTGTGAAATTAATCCTATGTGGGAAATGCCAAAAAAAAAAAATGCAGTTCCTTGATCGGCCACTTGAGGCTGGCTACAGAACATCTCCATAAGCTCTCATACGACAATGTCCAACTTCACAGCAGAAATAAACTTTTACAGCATTGTACACAAAACAGTTAGCCAATTTCACTGTTCATGACAACCGTACAGAGTCTGGATTTCTATATTTGGCTCATCTTTTCTTTTAATTATGTTAAAGGCTTAAAGTTAATTAACAGTGTTGCTGCTTTGAATGGCAGGTAGGTGCCATTGCAGGTAGCTTGTTCGAGCACCACTTCAGGTCCACTGATGACCCACGTCTTGGCCCATTTTTTTTTTAGACTAGCTGGGAGGTGGAGGAAGCAGGACAGCCAGCATGGCCACGCATATGCTGTCCATGCTTTATACTTTCAAGAGTAAAGGCATATATCACAGAATAACAGAACATGTACTATAGAAGAAAAAAAAGTACATCTCCCTCCCTGAATAGTGTTATTGAGTAGAGTATCATATCATAAAAACAACATGTTTGATTGATGATAAATTATATTTGGAATAGTTTCAGTACTAGTTTCAGCTATTTTTAGGAATACTGTTTATATGTAATAGGGTCGGAAAATCTCTCACTAACCTAGTTCATGATATTTTGTTGTCCGTGTGCTCTTTTCATTTATAAAACAGGCTTTTATTAGACTAGAAAAAGGTTTTGTTGGAACAAAAGGCAGAAGGCTTTAGGTGAGCTAAATAGCACTCACTAAGGCCCAAAATAAGCCTTAGCCTATAAATACCTCTGACCTGATTAAACTTAACCCACCAGATGTGCCGAAAAAAAAAAAAAGTGCTGTCACACAACAATAGCATCAGCTATGAGATTTACGAGAAAACCTTTAGGGGGCATATTAACACAGGCTTTTCACTAAATAATTAAATAAAAAGGGGGAAAAACCATAAATCTTGTAAATCAACATTAGGCATATAATTCTTCCTCACAGCTGTTTTATTCGTTCAACATCTCACATAACAAATACTTCAAATGTATGCATACAGTTACAAACAGTTGGCAGCAAATGAATATATGACATTAGATCTTTGTTTTAC